>JAZKJV010001391.1:0-85624 GCA_037367405.1 Ottelia alismoides
TTTCTGTTCGGCTTCTTTGGATACGAGTTAGGGTTTGCAGCAGTTGAAGTTAGAAAGGCCCGACAATCTTTAACACACATCACTCTGGTGGGGCTATCTTGCTTTTCAGCAAGGAGACTGAAGAACCTAAAAATCACCCTCTTAATTCAATCAAATTAATGATTAAAAGATGTTCGAATTTCATTGCAGGTGGGCAATTTAGGGTTAATAAAAAACGCTAAATTAATGTATCAATTAAAGGGAACGATGAAATTATATTTTTTACTTGGTAAGTTCCAAGGTCGAACTCAGGGAGGCAACCGTCTCCTTAGTTTGGTTTAAAGTCGATCTAGAATATAGGTTTTGAGAGAGGTATTTTTTAGTATTTTTTTAAATGCGATAAATGCGTGATGTGCAATTTTGGCAAAGTTCGGGGACTAACATGTAAATTCAACCAAATGAATTCCAAAAATCCTCAAACTTGTCCACAATGAGAAAAATGATGAAATTAGACTACTATATTTTTTGGATTTTTTTGGATGTAAGATGAATAAATAATGAATTTATGAGTACAAACAATGAGATTTTCAATAATTAATTATAGTAAATATTAAATCTAAATATTTTTAGGAAATAAAATTATCTAAGATATGTCATTAGGTGATCTATCTCAGAAAAATCCTAGACCCTCAAAATATTGGATTTAGTACCTATTAAAAATTAATTATTAAAATGCACAAAATGGTTTTTCTATAGAAAATTATGCATGCAAATGCAATTCTTTTTGGGCACAATGTTAAATTAATTCTACTATCCATGAATTTTTGACGATTTTTGGAGACATGCTCAATTAAATATGAATTTCTAAGCTCAGAATGGGTAAAATATGTAATTTATCACAAAAGTAGTTGTTAATAATTAACCACAAAGTATAAAAATATTATAAGCATTCCACAAGGTAAAGAATTAGTTAAATAATAAAGTGTAATTTTTAATAATTAAAATGATGCCAAAATGAGGTTCAAAATAACATGCAAACATAGGGTTCTATATACAAATACAAAAATAAAATTGATAAAAATAAAATTTGCTGACGAGGACTTTTATGCAATTAATATGACTTGGGTGGATATTAATGCAATTTGCCCAGTAGAAGGCATGGAACAGGGAGGATGGACCTTTTGGAAATATGCGCTTCGTGCAGAGGCTTCTTTTAAATTTCATCAAACAGTCATGTGCCTAGCACGTGACCCTTGGTCTTGGGGGAGGGGGGCTACTAGAAATTTCCCCAAGAGGGGGTGCTAAGCACGTGAGCCCACCCCTTTTGTTCTTCGTTGAAACCAAGGACGAGGCGGGTAATGGGGATGCGCCAACGGAGCTCCTGGTGGTCAAAGCGTCTGCTGCGCTGGGAGGCGCATGCGGAGCGGGGGACGGCTACTGGCAGACTGGAGCATGACCAAGGGTTGTCGAGGTTAAGATGGGCGTACGCGCGCGGGCCTGTGTAAGGTGGTCAGTGGCGGCGCTCGGGAAGGACGTCGACGAGTGGCTGGAAGGTTAGCTGGATGCTTGCGCATCCGTGCATTGGAGATGGAGGGCGCGACCGATGGCAGAGAGGCCGCTGCTGGAGGTCTGCGGGCGGAGAGCCTCCTGAGCCCCTTCCCACGACAGTGGAGAGGGGATGGCTACGTTCGGGTGAAGCTGAGGGCGGATGGCTGCTACTCCGGTGCACGCACGGCCGCACGGTTGGCTGAGGCGGAGCGGACTTTGGGCCTGTCGGTGATGAAGAATACTAGCTCCAGACAGGAGGTGTTGTGATGGGGGTTGTTCCGCGGAGGCATGCAGTGGACGGGACGTCGAGCGACGCGGTATCAGATGGAATCGATGCAGGAGGCGAACAACTGGGGCTCGCCCTTGGAGGTGCAATCATGGTGGAGTGGCGAGCGCTGCCTGCAGGTGTGGCTAGAGGGCGGCAGATGGCGAGGAAGAGGGATTGAGCAGTAGCTATAGAGGGAGCAGAGGAATAAGGTGGAAACATGGGATTTTGATAGGAATAGGGGATGAAGAAAAGAAAAGGCAAAAGAAGGAGAAATGGTGATCGCCTGGAGGTAGACGGAAGAAACACCGCTCATGATCGTCGCTTCAACCGAGGCCGATGAAAGCCCTCAAGAAGCTTGAGTTGATCACACCGATGTGGATAATCGCTGGAGAAAAGGGCCCCTTTCACTAACCCTTCTCCCCGAGCTCTCTCCGTGGATATGGGTGGATAATCGTTTAAGTCATCAGGAGCAGATTTTATAGGAGAGTCCGTACGGAGATGACGATGTTGTGGCGACGAGGATAAGGAAGAGATAAGGGGGTGGCGGTCGGTAGAGGGTTCGCCATTAGGCTGGAGGTTGCGGAGCGGAGAGGATAGCTAGGGGTTGGTGTAGGCGCGCAGGAGGTTGGGTGGAAGAGGAAGTTGGTTGACGCATGAGGAGGAAAAGTCCTCACGTGCACTGCACGTGAGGCTGAAGGTGAAGAGAGAGAGAGAGAGAGGAGTGACGTCGAGAAGGGTGGGCGGCACGTGGCAGCCCTAGGAGGCGCCATGTGTCTTTCTAAAAAATTCAAAAATTAAATGTGATCAAAAAAATAAAAAAGAAATAACAGGAGACCTCAAATGGAAAAGTTTTCAACACAAAAAATTTCTTGTCTCGATGAGAATACAACTTTCATGAAGGGACTAAGAGCAAAAGAGGTCATCTATGCAAAATGAATTTTTTAGAGTACTCTATGTACATAATTTTTTTGATTTTTTGGGTTTTGTAATATTTTTTGTGATTTTTAATCAAAAGAAAAATCGAGAAAATTTGCGATAAAATAAAAAATAATTATTACACATTATTCTATTTTTTGGGATTTTTAATAAATAAGAAAATAAGATAATAAAATAAAGAAGAAAGTGGGAGATATTTGTACATACTTTTAGGGGACACTCGGACTCCGTCAATTTCTTTGATTTTAGTCTCATTTTAAAGTTGGATTTTTGTGCATTTTAATAAAAATTTCATTAAAGAATATAAATAAAAAAGAGATAAAAGAAAAAGAGTTAATGTGCATAAAACAATATGTTAAAATTAGGCAAAACACAAAATGTGCAAAAGAGGCCCAAAACCCAACTTTCACATATGAGCTTCAATTTTTATGAAATTGGTCTTGTTTTGAAGGTCTTTCAATATGTATTACTTTAAAAGTGAGTAGACCTAAATCAGACATTGTTTGAGGAAGTTATGATGTTTTTAGTTTGTTTTCTGAATTTGAAGTTTTGTCTCACGTGCCCATTATTTGAATTACTATTTTTTGTATTTTTCCTTTAATCTTGTTAGTAGTATGTACACAATGGAGGTGGTTTTAGGTCAATTGGAGTTAGCGTGAATTAATTTAAAATGCATGAAATTAGGTGAAAATGTGAAGATGATTATGAATGCAATTATGAGTGTTAAAATGCAGATATTGATTCTACGTGCATGAATGGTAAAAATGCAGATTAAATGATGAAATGCATCTAATTACTTGGGAACAAAGCTCTTATTTCATTTGTTAGTATGATGAATTATAGATTCGTCAGACATAGGTCCACCCAGTCGTAGGGTATAGGAGGACAATACGGAGGTGCAACGACTCTGAGTCCGTCTCTATCCTACTCTTTTCCGAGCCTCCCCTTCTCGACGCTTGATCAGTCGCTCCCGATATTGAATGTGTTAAATATAGGATCAATACACACAACTCCAACATTTACGGTCTAATCCCCTTTCGTCTCTCAGTGTCAGTGTTGGCCCAGCAGAGTGCTTTCGCTTCTTTCCGATCTATATTTGGTGATATGCCACCACGTGTTTACTTAATCATCATATATGATTAATGCATGCATTCCATTATCGTGGAAATATTCCCCCATGTCACAGCCAGAATAAGGGGTAAAAACTTGGAGAGGAGCAAGATCTGAAGAAGTGGCAGCTACAAGAATGGAATACTCCAATGCATTGGCTGATGAAAGAATTTGTATTAATTGTGCCGCAATCACGGCCTTCACTATGTGAAGTTGGCAAATTTTAGGGTTTGCATTGTGTATTGAATCGCATGCGTTCAAAGATCATTGCACTTACATACACATATCGAGCTTCGTAAATCATTAACCTTTATTTTCGAATATGTCAGAATATTGGTATTCATACCTAGACTCCGTGGGTCGCGCTACATGACCGAATCCCTACCATCTTCGTCTTCATTCTCATATTAGGAGACCCCTCTCTTTGAGTCAGTTCTTCCCCAACCATCATCCACTCCACTCTCATTCCACCACCCCCTCTCCTTCCTTGGTTGAGTTTTCAAGATATGAACTGCTCGTAGAACCGAATGATATTATGCGGACACAATGGAGCAAGCAAATTAGAGGATGAGCATGAGTGTAACTGAATTTGAAAAAGAAACACGATTCCCGATTATGATTGAGAATTCACCGTTTGAACCATCCCCTACTTGAGATGAATCTCTTCCTGAGTACGATCAGTTTTCCTTTGACCCGACATTTGAGACTCAATGTCAAGGACATATGACGCATGACCAAGCCACCACCACTGAAAATGACTGTTACTGAGACCAAGATTGCATGATGGAGTCATGGCATGATGAATACAACCATTCATCTTCGAGTCATGAGATGATAGCGGATGACATAGCTCAAATTAATCAGAGAGCCGATGCTTTGACAGAACAACTTGATAATGTTATCCAAATGGTAAAAGAAATGATTAGCACCCAAGGATAAGTGAGTACCACACTGTATGAGGAAGTTATGAGGTTTTTAGTCTGTCTATTTTGAATTTTAAGTTTTGTCTCACGGGACAATTAGTATGTACATAATGGAGGTTGGTTTAGGTCAATTGGAGTTAGCATGAATTAATTTAAGATGCATGAAATTAGACCATGCAAACCCCCCTCCCAGTAGCTCGTCCTCGGGGAGTCAGGTATGCTTCTCCCAAAGCATATCCCCGAGAACGAGTTACTAGGAGGGGGTTTGCAGGTTTTCTTGAAGCTTGGACCTTGTTGGTCAGATATTTATTTTGTAGTTCGGCTTCTTTTTGGTATGGATTTTTGGTAACTCTGCATGGATCTTTTGTGCCCCTGCGGATATGGAATCTTTTTTCCGTACATATTTGGGGTCTTAGAAAATATTGTGCCCAGCCATCCATCTCTTTTCCGAAGCTTTATTTCAACCCATACTCCGGTCTTTAGAAGTCCTCGATACCAGAAAAAAGACACACAATCTTCCAACACCTCGTCTGAGTTGAGCTAAGTGCATAGTGCGAGAGAACAAATTAATTCCATACTCAAAAGCTATGCCCAGAATTAGGAGACCAGGTTAGACACTAAGGGTGCATTTGGTTGGCAGGTTAAGGCGGGTTAAACTGGTAGAGGGTAACCCGTTTTTTAATTTTGGTGTTTGGATAGATGGTTAAACTGGGGGTGGATTAGAAGTGGGTTTGGGGTGATATGATTATATTGAATTTTGAAAAAGTGAGTAGTTATTGTGATGTGATTGTATTGAAGTTTGGAAAAGTGAGTAGAAGTGGAGTAGTTTATAATTTTTATATGATATGATGGTATAATATATAATTTTTTGATAGGATTAATGATGTAAAATTGATTTATTTAATTTTTTAAAAAAGGAATAAAATGGGGCCCACGGGGAGAGAGGGGATTGGATTAAGAGAGGTAAACTCCCCTATCCCGCAGGTAACCCGTCATCCAAACGGTACCTAAGAATCAAAGGCTGCACATTGTCGTGTGGAACTCAAAGAATTAAGTCAAAAGACCCGAAGTTTCTAAAATCCTCTTTCTCGGTGAAGTTCCTCTGAAAATTAGGTAGACTAAGATTAAGTCCAAAACCACTCTCCTCTTCTACTCTTAACTCAGTTTAGAACCCAATAAATTTTCTCTTTGCATATACTAGTTATACAAAATGAAATGCAGATGCACATATGGTGCAAAATGATTTTCTGTTTTTTTATGAATGCAAGAATGATATGCAATAATTTTTTTCTGTTTTTTTGTATGCAAGGACGATATGTAAGAGATATTTTTTTCATTTTGTTTTGTGTTTTGTTTTTTTTTTGTTTTTTGGTTTTACCCATACCGTAATTATTGCATATATATATATATATGAAAATACATGAAAGTACGAGCTACGGGTAAAGTATATATGTAATATTTACAAGCCCCCCTATACTTAGCGTGTGCTATGTCCTCAGAGCACAAGAAGCGACAAGAAGACATAGCTCGTGCTAAGCATAGGAGAGAAAAAAAATAAAAATAAAAATAAAAATAAAAATAAAAGGGGTATAGAAGTCAACTGCCCCCTATACTTAGGCTCTGGTCATCCCAAGTATAGAAGAAGAAGAAGAAATGGACCAGTTGAGGTCAAGAGGAGAGATGGTTGAATATTTACAGGGTAGGCATTGCCCCCGCTATACTTAGGCTCTGGTAAGCCTAAGTATAGGATAGGAGTGAGTATGAGAACCAATATGATCTGGAGAATATACAGAGTATATGGAGAGTGGGGGATAGAAAATACAAATGGCATCGCCCCTCTCACTTAGTCCCTGGCCTAAGTCTAGGAAGAAAATGTACAAGGGAACCTATGGGGGCGGGGGAAAAGGGTGGCCGATGATCAAGGCGGTTTACGGCCGATCTTTTTGAAAAAATGTGGTGGAAGGGAATATTGATTGGAAGAAGATGAATAAGAAGATTCCCGTCGGAGTCGTCATCAGAATAATAATTAAAGGTCACGTTACTCCAACTATTTTTATTTTTGAGATTCTTTCTCAAAGTTCGCTCAGTTTTTGGGTCAATCTTTTCTTCCTCTGAATATTCAGATGAACAAGTGTCAGTCTGGTCATAATGAATTGTTCCGGTGTATTGAATGGGAGCAGGGGAGCCAACTTTAGAAGAATAATAGAGAGAGACAGGGAAAATCCAACGTGGGTCGACGTATGACTTCTTATTCCGATCAGGCTTCAGATTCTCTGAACTGAGCTCTTTCATACTACTCACATCCTCCGAACCTGATGAGTAATCTGCAGGAGATACTTTTTCCGAAATATTGAAAGTGACATTCTCAGTCGGTTCAGGAGGTATTCTTTGTGAGGTACTGTAAATTGTAATATTCCTGCAAAGTCAGCACATGTCCTGAGTATTTGCTCTCTGTTGGCTTTACGTGTATGGACTCAAGGAGATCTGACATAACCTTGTCCGAGTGTGGTGAATCGGATGTTTCTCGGTTGATTTCATTCACCTTTGTAATCTCGTCAGCTGTTTCATAAGATGTCTCTCCTTCGGTTGAGTCTGTGATAAGTGGAGAGGTCTGGGCATATGAAGATTCTTCTATGTCATGAATGCTTGTTTCTTGTTCGGCTGTCTCCGGTTTGATGTATCCTCGAGACTTTGATCCACTTGGTATGTGTTTGGGAATATAATTTCTTGAGTCTCACAGTTAACAGTCGCTCTGGCGGAAGTCAGAAATAGCTTTCTCAAAATGAGAGACTCAGATAAATCTTCTCGATATTTAATGTTCAGGATAATAAAGTCCACTCTATGTGTGACACCTTGGAAATTAATGGAGTCAGAAAAGATTCATCTTGGTCTTTTTGTGGATCGGTTAGGAAACTGAACGATCACTCGGGTCTTTCTGAGCGATTCGAGTTCTAGTCTATCAAACACAGACTTTGAGAGGATATTCAGTGTAGAATCGTCGTCAATCCGAACATTATTAAACTCAATATTCTCAATTTCACAGGTCATCTTGGTCAACCGTTTGACTTTCTGGACCTTGTTTGTTTGGGTCAGCACCATTGAACTGGCCATAGTAATTAAATGATATTCTGTTCGAGATCTTTTCTTTTCCATCTTCTTAGGTGATAATCGATTCTTCACAAATCTCTGAAGATCGGAAACATACTCTATGGCCTTGATTAGTGGAAGCTCTAAGATCAGACTTTTGCAAAATGCTTCCATATTAATGGCATCTGATTTTTTTTGAATTTTCTGATTTTTATTTTTTTTTTAAATTTTCACTGGAGTCAGTAAGGTGGACAGTGGACTTGTTAGGTGTGTGTGGTGTACGCATGTGGACATCCGACCCATGATGAGTTTTGGGTTCGTTCTGTGATTTTCTTAACTCCTCTTGGTTGATGATCATATCTTTTACTATTTGGATGACATTATCAAATTGTTCTGTCAAAATCTCGGTTCTCCTATTAATCCGAGCTATGTCATCCACTGTCGTCTCATGACTCGGAGATGAGTGACAATACTCGGTATGCCGTGACATTGGCATTTTCTCCGAAATCGAGATGTAGTTAGTTTTTGTGATTAGGGTTTGGTCTTGAGTGTTATTTCCTTGACTTTGGGTGTCATTTGTGCGGTCAAAGGAAAAGTGATCATACTCAGACTGTGAATCATCCCGAGTAGAGGATGGTTCACACAATGAATTATCATACGTAACCGAGAATCGTGTTCCTCTATCAAAATCTGTTACATCAATATTCATCCTCGAGTCTACTCGCTCCATTGTGTCTTCATAGAACATGTTTGGTTTTGTGAGCGGTTTGTATCTCAAATTTTCAATCAAGGGTGGGTGAAAATGATGGTCGGGGAGAAACTACCTCAAAGAGAGGATTTCTCTGAAAAAGAAATGGAAACAAAAATTGGGAATTTGTCATGTGAGCGTGACTCATGGAGTCTGTGTATGAATGCCAATATTCCGTCATCTTCGAATGGAATGGAAGAAAGATTTGCGAAATCACAATCCGTGTCACATAATTCAATAGACAAATGCAAAACCCTGATTTCACCAACTCAACACAGTGAAGGACCCAAAGCTGGATCAAAACAGTAATTAAGTGAAATACGATAAAACTTTCGCAAACCCTAACGAACCCAAGTGATATTTGATTCCAAAGATTGCTAATTTGATTTATGACAGAACCTAAGTGATATTTCACGCATTTCTAGGTGGACCAAAACAGTAATTAACTCATTAATCATGTTAAGACTCGCAGTTCCCGTAACTGTGAATACATATTCATTAAAACGACCATATCTCGAGAAAACGGAATCCAAATTATGTAAACTCAGATCCTATAGTTTTCTTATTTAATGGGGAACAAAATCCAATAATTATTTTCGTATTTAAACAATTTAAACAGTGTCGAAAATAATCAATAAACAGAGATACGATAAAACTTTCACAAACCCTAACGAACCCAAGCCGTCCTAGGTTTATGGATCATATCCGAAACCTATGACCTAAGGCTCTGATACCATTTGAAGGATATTGGGAGATTCTTAAGCACATCACAGAAGCGTGAGCGTCGTATTGAATACGATGAGGAACGACTAGGAGGACTAGTTGTTCTATGCAGCGGAAATTAAAACTGTTCATGTGACGAAACCACATGATCCAAGAACACTTCTCGGATTGTTTCGTCTAAATCACAAACAAGTAATAGGATTATCTCTTAAAGCGTGGTTATGATCGAGTCTCTAAACGAAGAGACCTCCCGTCTCAAGTCCGATCCGACGGAGGAGACGCTTGCGAGCGTGTTGATGAAACACGTGCTTCTTGCAATCCATGTTGATGATCCAAGCGGAGAATCTCCTGATCTCGACACACGAGATCCGACGTCTTCTTCACAAGCGAGGCACACCGAAGGAGACGGAGATCCACGAGCAAACGATCGGGCAGCATAACGACGATGATGCGGCGATGGAGAACCTCTCTAAGGCATCCATGATGGACGACCACATGAGAGAAGAAGAGAGAGCGTATAGAGAGAGAAAGAGAGAAAGAGACTTATGTTCTCATTGTGTAAAGAAGAGCAAAGGGGTGCCTCTCCTTTTATAATATTTTGGGATCCATGGATCTCAATCCATGGGCAACACAAATCCAATGGCTCTCATTGATTTGTGTTTCTTTTAATGGCTAAGATTTGTGTTGGGAAAAACCAATAATAATTAATTTAATTTGGATTAAATATATATTGATAAATCAACATAATTTAATCCTCAATTAAATCACCAAACCTTGGAGATAATGGAGATGGAAATCTCCCTTCCATATGGAAGAGGTGGACGACCACCCTTTCCATATTGGAATTGGTGGCCGTCCCTATTCCTTATTGGAGTAGGAGATTTCCAATGAAATCTTGGAAATCCCCAAGATTCCATGTATCTCCAATATTTACAAGAACAATTGTTGTAAAATATTCTACAAAAATAATTCATAATTATTTTGATAATATTGCAATCTTGCTATTGGAAATTTGTGAATCACATTCACAACCCAAAATAAAATGTAAATTACATTTTCAATTTAATGTCCAATGTGAATCCAATTCACATCAACATTTAAGTAACAAATATAAATTACAAACAGCTCTCTCTTATATATTATAAATCACATTTATAATATATGTGATTAATATGGATAGTGTTATCTACCATATTCAATATCCATCATAATTAAATCACATTTATTCATCTTGGATCTCTATTCTCATGTGCACAAATAATCTGAATCACATTCACATTATTTACATCTTTGATAATCAAATCACATTTAATTATCTAAGATAGATCTCTTTATAATATGAATCGAATTCATATTAATCATGATAATTAAATCACATTCAGTTATCCATTTTCTCAATGCTCGGATACTTATATCAACAATGAAATTATCCTGAACTCTTTCAAGGATAATGCGCTTTCTCCGCGAATACTTGGAGATAAGGACAGGGCGATTGTATTGTTCCACGTATAGTGACTTGGATATTGAGATCACATCTCAAATCCAGATCTCCGGCCTTCCATAGATGATTGATTAAATCAAGACGGAAAATCTAGTCTTCTCATTGCATCTGAATCACATTCAGATCAATGTCCGAGATTTGGACTAAGATTAGATTACTTCTCTACTGAGAGGAGTCACTAAAATCCAGACCCATTTCATCACTCCCTAGGAATGGAAGCGTCATGGTTATACAACCGTTTATGATCACATCACCCTCAGGTATTCCCAATACCTGTACATCCTGCATACTGGAAGACCCAGAATAATCCCGAAGTGTAAGATCAATTTTACACTATCTACTTTAGGGATTTATCATTAAGTTTCTCATCTGATTATTGAGAGTTGTTATCAATCATATACTTTCCAAAAGCATATATCATAGCCAGGTGTTGATCATATACTTTCCAAAAGTATATATCAAACCTACAAATTCAATCAAGCTTCCAAAGCGAGACGATAGTTCTACGATCAAACATTTAAAATCCATATTGTGAGATGTTGGTTTTATTGAACTAAGTAAAATCAAGATCATTTTTCGAACCCAACCAATGTGCATAAATTTCTTTCCACCCGATGCTGTTCTCAAGAGTACGGCTATTCCCATCTACATCAATTATTTCACCTTATTCCTATTTTTATTGCGCCTCACCTACTCTTATTCCACCTTATTCTCTTAATTCTTATATTTCCAGCCGAACAGAGAATAGATTCTTATTCTCATTATTCTCCATCCTTATTCCTGCTTATTCCTGAACCGAATGCTCCCAAAGTGATTAGAGGATAGATCGTATTTTCGTCGGGGTTTCTCGCTTTTCTCGTTCCTGATATTACCGACTCATGATGTTACAAGTATTGGAAATATTCACAAATACCCTTGCGATTAAGTTATTTATTTTTGTACTATTAATTTATTTGATTCTTATCGTATTTGAGCTTAATATCTTATAATACTATATACAATTTAATTAGAATAATATTACATTCTACATGAAATCAAATCATGATAAGAAATTAAACCATTTGCATTTAAGAAGAAAAACTTCCCTTGCACATTTCATCATAGGTTCTTCTAAATCCTATAATTGTTATGTAGTTTGAAGCAAATTTCGTTGTGATAATATTGGTATTGGTATTGATATTTTGTGCTAGTTGGTTATAATATGGCAAGTCATAATTAAAAGAAGATTAATTTCTACATGATAAGATGAATTGAGTGTCACATGCATAGATTGGAATCTAGAATGTGTATAACCTTCATCCCAATGTGATTGTGAAGGTCCTCCATATGCATATTGAGTGGGTCTTGGAGAAGATGGCTACACTCGCATATGCCATTTCATCATTTTCATGTCTATGAACTTCTCCAACATATAGATATGTTAGTTGCAAATGTTGATGATATCAATGACATGAGAAACGGTTTCTCCAAATTGCAATGTGGTATTGGCGCCTGATTGGAACTTTCTATGACATTATGTATGCATGTCCTTTGTCCTTGAGTACACATTTACCAATGAAAGTAGACAACATATTAATGATGTTAATTACAAAAAGAAAAGTAATATATGATAGTATGTTAACAAAAATACCAAGATCCTTTGTGTTGGCCCTTGGAGTTCTTTGAATCGACCTACCGGTGATTCGCCAATACCACATCATATATTCATTCCTCGCCTCCTGATTAGTTTATCGAATGTCACGCTCTCTGATAATAAATTCTTGTCTTTGAGTCCAGTATGGAACGAGATCTTCTCGAGCCTTGACCAATTGAAAAATTGAAATGGTTTATGTCCATGCCTATTCATAAGATTATAAATCCTATCAACTATGATGACTTGCATGTAATTTCAAGCTTAATTTCTTGATCACTTTATTAGATATATGCATTTTTATGATATTAAAGTCTATATGCAATGTTCTCATCTCCAAATACTATTTCCAGCATAATATGGTTGCTAAATCATCCACATACAAATTTAAGAAAATTATTTTTGAAAAATACTGTATGGAATTAGTTAAATGTTTCGAGACCGATGACATGAAACATGATGTTCTTTTTGTGTCTAACTCATTTCCATAGCATCCCTAGCATTTTGCATATTATATCCATGCAACCTCCTTCAAGTCCACCTCTAACAACATATGGTGCTAGTTATTACGAAAATAAGATGTTACAGAAATGATATACCTAAAAACCAATGGTTTCAATGTGAAGCAAGGTCTCATCAATCCAAATTCACTAGGAGATTTTATTATGAGTGTGTTCTCAAACCCACACATGTAGTAATGCATGAAAGCCATATACTTTGTTAAGATTTGTTGTTATGGTCTTCGCAAAATTGAAGTATAACAAAGATAATAAAGCTAAACCACAGAAATCTAGAGATCTCGGGTTGGCTAATTATCGAATTCTAAGCTAGTAATTGTGTCCCAATATC
This sequence comes from Ottelia alismoides, assembly GCA_037367405.1. Lineage (NCBI taxonomy): Eukaryota > Viridiplantae > Streptophyta > Magnoliopsida > Alismatales > Hydrocharitaceae > Ottelia > Ottelia alismoides. The sequence continues at coordinate 13,303 of JAZKJV010001391.1, forward strand.
TACATTATGCAAGCAATTTTGATTTTTAATTTATAGTTGGTATAGATTTTCAAGTGTCAAACAAGAAGAGGCAAACTTTTATTTGGGACAAAAAGAATTATTAGAAATATTTGCTTGGATTTTATATTTAGAAAATTTTTGAAATTTCAATTTTTTTGTTGTTTTTATGAAGCAATATTTATTTTTTTAAATATTTTTATGGTTCTTGATATTTTTAAGAAGTTTAAAATGCAAGATAAGAACATTCTCAAATATAGGATCTCTGATTGAAAAAAGGACAAAATCAGTGTTACCAGAGGACGTCTTTTACAATCCTAAAAAAATAATGAAGAATAAAATCATACTATAGAAAGAAAATTAAAAACCTAACAGCAGAACATTTTTTACGATCCTAAAATAATAAAGAAAAAAATCATACTATGGAATGAAAATTAAAAATCAAACAAAATTTAAGGGTGAAAATGTTCAAATAAAATGCAACATCAGAAAGACCAGAAAGTTCAAATGAGGTTGATGTGAAATGCCCCCAATGCTGACTTGTTTGCTCTAACTACTCCAATATAGCAATGAAACTGAATACAAATATATCTAACCGTTTACCATATTCAAAAAAAAATCTGAATATGAGATATACGATTTTCAATTATCATTCGAATACAGATATCAGTCATACACATTTTTAAAACATGGATATGGTAACAACAAAAAGATACAGACTCATATTCGAATATCCGAATACAAAATAGCATTATTATAATATACATTAATAATATCTGTAAGAGAAAAAGGAAAATGTGCCCATGATCAGGTACAATTGTGTGTAATCTCATGTGTAAAAAATCTATTTTTTATTTAAAATATAAATAAAATCCATTCATTTTTATTTATACTATAAATTGAGCACGTATTAAAATTTCTGATCAGTAGGAATTGTGTAACCTATCCATCAACTGATGTTGGATTCGTTTCACCAGAGCCATTGATTGTTTATTAATTATCCCATAATTGTGTTCATATTAGGACATAAAATATTTAAAACATAGTGGGCACATAATGTTGTGTGTACCCATATGCATCCCATTAACCTCCCCTCAACAACTTTGTAGAAATTATAATAGTATATGTATCATGTATGATGCAACTTCTCAATTTTTATATTTTTTTGAGCTGACCTAACAAGCTACGTGAGCCTCCTGATGAAGTTAACAGGAATCCTATCCGAATACAAAAAAGAAAATGCAGTTTCATTATTGTAGTATACAAATAGTCGGAGCATATAGATCCGTAAATGGATTTGTATGTATATCCACTTCAGTCGCGTGACTTCTTTCTCGAATGGAAAAAAAGTCTCTTTTTTATGGGAACATGGTAAACCATAAATTTAGATGTTCGTGATTCTTCAACCCTTTTATATAGTTCATGAAATGTGAAACTTTTCCATTCTCATATGAGTCCGGAAAGTATATTGGCAACTGGTCGGCATGAAGTGATTCATCATGCGATAAAGAAGAAAGAAAAAAGGAATATATGACTAAATCAGCTCTCCGATCGTTCTTACGGGATGGTTTATACATCATCAAATTCCCACAAATGGAATGAGAAGTGGGCCCATCCCAGATTGGTTAAATGTTTTTATAATGATATTTATATTCCCTCTTTATTAAACCAAAACTCATATCTAATGAATATTCCATACGAAATAATATTTGAACATTTAAGGATATGATTTTCTAAATTCCTATCTGATTTATATCCGTATCCATATTCGTATTTGATATAAATGAAGCTAATATGTATATGGAAATAACCATATCCGATCCATCAGTATTCTTAGTTACATTGATCAATTACCACGGTAATAGACTCGTTCTAATTCACATACAACTTGGTGTTGATCCTTTGATCAAACCATAGCTCATAAGATGGTGCATGACATGATAATAAAATTTCAAATTCAAATTCCTCCAATAAGTGCATCAAAATTCTAACTATTGCAGTTATACACAATCATGAATATAAACTAATATCTATTAGTCTTCCCGTTCGACAATTGAAGTTGTAACATATCAAGACTAAAATCAACACTCATCTTTTTTTAGTCAAATGTATTAGTTGAAGGATAAACCCCCTTTTTTCTTATTGAGAAAGTAATCCTTATGGCTCTTTATATAAGTAGAGAGACCTGGGGTTAGGGTTATGGTTACAATATAATTTGTACATGAGCTTCTCAACACTCTCCTTCAAGCTGGAACATATATATCAATCATGCTCAACTTGTTACAATATTTTTCGAATTGTATGCGTGCAGGTGGCTTGGTGAATATATCTGCCGTTTGATCCGAGGAAGGTACGCTCTGAGTACGAAGTAGCCCTTTTTGTATCAGGACTCTGGTATAGTGGCAGCCAATTTCCACATGTTTGGTACGTTTGTGGAACATAAGATTGTTGGCTATGTCCATTGCTGCTTGGTTGTCGCACCTAAGTTCCATGATATTTCTGGGAGTGATATGAAGATCTGTAAGTATAGATCGGATCCATACAAGTTCTGCTGCAGCTTGAGCTATGGCTCGGTATTCACTTTCAGCACTCAAGCGAGAAACCACAACTTGTTTCTTGCTTCTCCACGTGACCAAATTTCCTACAAGATAAGTGCATAACCCTGTAGTAGGCTTTCTATCTATCAAGATTCCTCCATAGTCTGCGTCTGAATATGCCATGGGGTCAAAGTTGTTACCTTTGGTGAATAGTAGTCCTTTTCCTGGAGATGATTTGATGTACCTTAGAACCATCATGCATGCATCATAATGAGATGAAGTAGGAGAGTCCACGAATTGGCTAAGTTTTCTGATAGCAAGAGAGATATCTGGTCGGGTAATTGTGAGATATAATAGCTTATCCACTAGACGTCTGCATCGACCACTATATTCAACATCACCTGCCTCATAGATGCGTCCCATAGGATCCATGGGTATTTGAGCTGGTTTGGATCCTAGCATCCCAATTTCTTGAAGGAGGTCAGTAGTGTACTTTCGTTGAGACATGACAATTCCTCGCTTGGATCTTGCTATTTCAATCCCTAGGAAATATCTTAGAGGTCCCAAGTCCTTGATCACAAATTGTTCTGCAAGTTGTTTCTTCACTTCTACAATACCATCATGGTCTTCTCCTGTGAGGATAATGTCATCCACATATACCAGCATAGTCACAGTTCCTTTTCCATTCTTCCGTATGAATAAAGAATGATCTGCTGAAGATCTGATGAGGTCCAAATTCTCTAATACTTCTGATAATTTTTGAAACCATAAGCGAGGGCTTTGTTATAGACCATATATGGACTTGCGTAGTAGACAAACCTTCTGACACTTCCCTTGAATCTCGAACCTGGGTGGTTGCTGCATATACACAATTTATTGGAGGTTACCATAAAGGAACGTGTTTTCACATCTAGTTGATGCAAGGGACAATCAAGCTGTACTGCTACTGCCATGAGAATCCTGATGGTGGATAGACGAGCAACTGGCGAGAAGGTATCAAAGAAATCAACACCATAAGTCTGCGCAAATCCTTTTGCCACAAGCCGAGCTTTATAGCGAGAAACAGATCCGTTTGGATTGTACTTCACCGTGAAGACCCATTTGGACCCAACAATTCTATTATCTCCGGGTGGATCAACAAGTGTCCAGGTGTTCCGAGAGATCAAGGCAACCATCTCTTCTTCCATTGCTAGGCATCATTTTGAGTCCCGAATTGCCTCTGTATGAGTACGAGGAATAACTGTACTCGAGATTGCTTGGGCAAACTGTTTGTATGTAGAGTCAAGTCCGGAGAAGGTTACAACAGTAGAGATTGGATGTTTCGTACTGTATCGAGATGGACACTGTCTGGCCCCCTTCCATAGAGCTATCGATATGCCACTTGGGATGGCGGAGATACCTGCATCTGCATCCATTGATGTATCCGTGCCTTCAGTTTGTAAAAACACAGTCGAAGGACATACCTGCGGAAATGGTGCATGGGCATAAGGGGTGTAGTCAACCTGAGGAAGAGGAATAGGAAGAGGAGAAGTGGTAATTAGAGGAGGTGATACATTTGTGCCAGACTTGGAGTAGTAAGGGAGAGACTCAAAGAAAGTAACATCAACACTTATGTAGTGTCTCTTGGAACGTGGGTCGTAGCACCTATAACCTTTTTGATTTCGAGCATAACCCAGGAAAATACATTTGAATGCTCTAGCAGATAGTTTATCCCGACAGGATCAAGAAGATGAACAAATGCAACGCAACCAAAGATTTTTCGAGGGACATGGAATATGTCTTTTCCTAGAAAAAGAACCTCAATAGGTATCTGCTCGTCAATAGGAGTAGAAGGCATACGGTTAATAAGATATGCGGCACTCAGTACAACATCACCCCAATAAGTAGATGGCACATGATAGTCAATGAGTATTGTGCGAGCGATATCAAGAATATGTCCATGTTTACGCTCCGCCACTCCATTCTGCTGGGATGTATGAGGACAAGTAGTTTGATGCAGAATCCCTTGATACACTAAAAATGACCGCATGTCATGTGATACCAATTCCTTAGCATTGTCAGATCTTAGGGGTTTTATGGTGGTACCGAATTGATTCTTTATTTCGTGTATGAAATGAACAATGATTTGAAAGACATCAGACTTATTTTTCATCAAGAAAAACCAAGATACACGAGAAAAATCGTCTATAATAACCAAATAATATCTATTCCCCAATCGATCAGGATAACGACTGGGTCCCATATGTCAAGATGAACACGTTCAAATAGACTACTAGAATGAATGGTACCCCGGCGAAGGAAAAGAACTCCTATGATATTTCCCCAGTTGGCAGGCCTCACACTCTAGGTTGACAGTGGGAGGGAGCTGGGGAAGAACCCATCAAAGCTTGTGAATCGAAGGATGACCCAGACGTTGGTGCTAGAGAGCACTAGAGGATGCAGAGAAAGTGATCCTAGAGTAGGCAATAGTGTCAGAGGACCGGACAACGTGGTATACATCCCCTTCTTCACGGTCCGCACCAATCATCCTCCGAGTTAGTATGTCCTGAAACACACAAGATATAGCATCAAATATTGCTCGACAGTTGAGTTCTTTGCAAATCTGGCTAATTGAAAGAAGACTGATGGGAAAATCTGAAACAAATAAAACATTGCTGAGTCTGATATTAGGAGTTAGATGGACATCGCATTTTCCTTTTATTGGGGAAAAACATTCATCAGCAACCTGTACAGTCTATCCAGGGAGGACATTATGCATCTCTTGTAGGAGAGTTCGTTCTCCACATAGATGAGTGGAAGCACCTGTATCGATCAGCCATTCTGATTTTGTAATTTTATTGGCAGTCGCGATAAAAATACCTGATCGAACCATTGCTGCGGTGTCTATAGTATCAACCTGATATGAGGTAGATGACTCGTTCGATTGCAACCTGTTAAGACGTTGCATCAGATCATCAAAGTCTCGTCTAGGAACTTCTACTGGAGGACCATCTCCTTCAATGTCCATTCGAGCACTAGGAGTAGGGTATCCCTGCTTGCTGTAGCATACAGCCTTTGTGTGACCAAATTTATGACAGTAAGAGTATTGTGTTGTGCTACGACCTCCACCCGGAGTGAAGTGTCCTCGACCACGGCTCCTGAAAGATCCACGACTTCCTCGTCCAGATGGAGCAGCGAGAGCAGAAAGTTGCCCCTGATCATTGCTTTTAGTGCTTGTATGAGGAAGAGCAAGGCGACTCAGGATACTGTAGGCTTCTTCAATAGTGGGGAGAGTTTATGCTATGATCATTTGATCGCGAGCAGCAGAATAGCCTGAATCAAGTCCAGCAAGGAATACAAGAACTGCCATCTGCCGGCGATGTTGTTTCTGAGTAGGACATATGCATCCTGGAATACAAGCATTATATCGCTCAAAAAGGAATTTTAAGAGAGAGAAGTACTCGGATAGTGAGAGTCTTGCTTGCTTCATGTTGAGCATGTCAAAGTACATCTGATACATCCTGCTTGAATTCTTATCCTGACCATATGTGTCTTGAAGAGAGGTCCACATATCGTGGACAGTTTTGTAATAAACGAGTTCATCCACAATCATGTCAATGACACTAAACATAATCTAGGAACTGACCATTCCATCATCTTTGGCCCAAGTTGTATTTTTACATGTCTTTTCAGCAGGTTCTGACTCCAAGAGAATGTGTTCCTTATCGTATCCACGTACAATCATGAGAAACATGCGGGACCACTTGGGATAATTGGCGTTGTCCAATTTAGGGATCGACCCAAATGAGGATAGTCGGGTGCTCCCTCCATCATATCCAGGTGATGTCACATCTGATTGTGACATGTTGACAAAAGGAATCAGACATGCTGCATAGAAAAATGAGATAGGGATAAACCGTCCCTAAATCATGTCAGATGAGAGGTTGAATGGTGGCAGTATAATATTTTTTGGGTGGTGGATTGTTGGGGCGTTTTGAGTGGTGATGGGGGCCTAAAGCTGGCGATTTAGACGACAATGGAGGTTGGGCAGGGGCTGGAAATATCAGGGCCTGGAGACTGGGCGGGCGGGGCCTCCTGGTGGGTTGGACGGGGGTTAGCGGGATGGGAAGGAAGGCTACGGGGGCCCATGGGAGTTCTGTGTGTGGCGCGGGGGGGGGGGGGGGGGGGCTTTCCTGGAAGGCGATGCGGGGTTGCGTGATGTGCGGGCATGGAGGGATTTCCTGGAGGAGATGCAGCGGGCGGGTCAGGGGGGAGGGGGCTTTGCTGGAGGCGCGGGGGGCTGGTGCAGGGTGGCCAGGGGACTCTTGGCGTTGATGATCAGGGTCGGGAGGTCCTCGATGAGAGGCGAGGTCGACATGCGGGTGGGTGGAGTGGGTGGGGGATGGCAGCGGCAGGAGGGGGGTCTGATACCAAGTTGAAGGATAAACCCCTTTTTTCTTATTAAGAAAGTAATCCCTAGGACTCTTTATATAAGTAGAGAGACCTAGGGTTATGGTTACAATATAATTTGTACATGAGATGACCAATATAACCCTAGGGTTTATGAATAGAATGCTTCTCAACAGTATTTAACAATGCTTATAGTTGGAGCACGAGCTCATGCTCGAATGATGAACACCCGATTAGAAATAACAAGTAATATACAAATCCTCCAAGATATGTAACTACTAACAATAGATACAATCTTTGAAGATCAACAAACATATGGGAGAATGGAGAGCAATAACTTTATTCAAAGGGGATGATGTGAGGCTTAGATGATGATTTAATTTGATTAGATCAAGATATGTTCTAAAAGGAAGAAAGTAAAATGTTCAAGGGATGGACGAGCAACAAGAACAAAGAAACATCAATTGTTTTGGGGGTTCTAAGGTAATCAATAAAATTGTACAATCGAATAGGAATGGCAAGAGTCAAAGACTAAATCGCGTCTAATTGGAAGATAATTGCCCATTAGAGACGATGGAAGTCATGTGATGGCAACTGCCTCAATGGTTGAGAAGGTTGGAGACTTGTCGCGATTTAATGGATTATCTAAGCGTGGATATGATTTTATCCTTTATCAGATGGTCGTGACCTAAGAGAGCTTCTTTCTTGGTGTCTAGTTGAAGTAGCAACTTCTTTGACAAGCTAATTGGTTGATAGATGGAGGTAGAAGGTGAAGGGTGTGTAACATGAGATGATGAATGTGGCAATTTAAATGCTTATTTATAAGCAAATAAGAGATGGATAGATGGGGAGAGAGGGTCGATGAAGGAGATGGGTTCCTCCATCGTTGAGCGGCCTCAGCGGCCTTGGGAGGGAGTGATTGGAGGGTGGGAGACACGATCTTGAATATAGGATCTCAACCGTGGTCGAGCCCTAGGGGAAGCTTCAAGAGAGCCTTGACTTTTTTAAGTCTTGTGAAGAGCAACACTCTAAGAAGTGCCATGCGGACAAAACAAGGCATAGTCACTAGACGACTTTAGAAAATTTTCATATTGTTTGATTATGCATGTTGATCCTAAGACTAAAATTTGCAATTCTTCATGATCTAGAGAATATTTAATTTAAAAGATTAAATATATATACTAGATATACCTGATTTTCATCTTTTTGTGATTTTTATTCATTTTTATGTACTAAAAATATTTATTTTATTTTTTTGAAAGTACACATTTTAGTGCAAATTACACAATTTATTTTGTATTAGAAAGAATTGGAATAAATTATGTACAAAATGTTGAAGTTTGATTATAGGTCAATTTAACATAAAAATTAATGTTTTATTTTCCAATTATTATTATTATTTATTTAAGATTCTAAGATTTTCATTATTTAAGTAAACCAATATATCAAAGGAGTGTATGAAAGTAGAATTATATAAATATGAGATATACATAAAAAGATATATAACAAAGAAGATTGAATTGATTTTCTTGTATATATAATGAGGTCTCATACCCTAACTTCTAAAAATCCAGTCCAATTACTTTCAAAGTATTTTATGATTTTGCATTTTTAGCGGTGAATTTAAAAGTGAATAGATTAATTGGGAGTTCATATGAATATGTTATGAGGATATGAAGATTAGTATTATATCAATTCCAATTAACTACTCATTTATAAGACTTTGAATTTTCTATAGACTTTACATTTTGTATCACATTTCAATATAGATGATACAAAGCAATTTGACTCAATTTGAGAAGATTTTAAAAAGTTAAAATTATTTGAAGTTTGTTCTTGGTAGAAAAATAACATAATTATTGTCTATTAAGCTATTTTAATTTTTTGCTAAAGTTTATAATGAAGTATAACCTTTAAAAGTAAGTAGAATGAAAATTAACTTTTAGAAATATAGTTATGAGAGTGGGAAATTGGTATTTTATGCGATTTGATTTTGTACATACTTCTAAATAATTCACAAGTTACTTTTTGATATATTTTTATATTTTATCATTATTTTTCTCTGCACTTTACAAAAAGAATTAATTATTCTGATTCAAAGTGAAATAATAAAATTACTTGAGTGATATTTACGTGTTTATAACATTCTATATAAACCATTAAGTTATTTTATTTATTTTTTAAATAAGTTATTCTGACTCATTTGTATTAGGGGTCATAAAAAACATTACACGTATTTCCTTTTGAGGTTTTATGTCTTTTGTGGTACATATTCATATTCCGATGTTTGTTTTATTTTTGTTATTTTATGCAGTTTTAATGTTAATTTGATTAAATTTTATTTTTTGATAAGATATTGAATCAAGTTTTAATAACATGTGTTTTTAAGAGATTTTATTTTATTTATGTAGAATAACTTAGATGAGTATACTACTCACCATTACCTTAAGCTTAGAATCCACAATTCTGAACATAAAAAATGCACATTCAAAAAAGTCAAAATGTTTTAAATCAAAGAATAACTCATTTTCTTTTCCAAAGAGTTATACTAGTGTTTTTCTCCTACCATTCTAAGCCTTGTAATTCTTTATTCAAACCTAAGATTTTGTGATGTTTCTTGATATGTTGGAAAGAATACATAAAATGTAAAATTTGATATGCATTAATGATGATCAGTAAGAAGCATAGGATTCATATAAGAGTGCTCCTCACAATACATGCCTACTGATTACATCATCATTATACTACATCTCTCCAACTCATTTTTTAAGTCTTCATTAGTTGAAAATATCAAGCATAACTAATAGTTCCTCTTTGATAATCAATTTGATGAGAAAGTTCATCATATTCATCTTCTTCTATAGCATTTATGTTTACAAATTCCATCTTCTCCATTCAAATTATCTAAATTTTATTCTATCAATACTTCGAATATTCATTGTTTTCATTGTATGAATGAGCATAATCCTCATTTGCAAAAAAAAATCAAAAGAGATGATAAATTACAATCATGTGCATCATCGCCGCCGTCTTCCACAACTCTTATACCACCACCACCACCATCACCAGCTCTAGCACATCCACATCATCTTTTCGATCATCATCATCATCATCGACATTCTCTTGATGAGCTTCTTGTGAGAAAAATGAGATGGGTTCACATGTAACTTGTATCATATCAAAGCTAATGGAACGTTGTATATTTTATGGATTTGTACCATAAGATAAAAAGCTTTGCAAGTACAAATTAAATTTATAAAATATTTAAAAATGAACTTTCATTATTCCTAGATGGTATAAATCTAAGGATGAGGTAAAATATACTTCATAACCTCCAACAATATACTTCATTGTCGACTGTTAACAAATCATCGACGTTAATTTTTTAACTTTGCTTTCAACATTGGCAGTTTTGGGCCATCGATATATAATAAACTTACATTGATTGTTATTCACCTGTTGATGAAAAAATAATATTGTAATTGTCAACGAAGATTTCATAACTGTCAAGATTTAAAAGTATAATAACAATCGTTACAAAATCACCAAGAATAACTGAGATATGCTAAAAGATTAAAATCGAATTAGTACTTACAATCAAAATTTGTAAGTTCAGATAATTTTTTAATTTTTTTATGAATATAAAAGAGATAGTACTATTTACTTACATATATTTAGTATTTTTAAAAATAAATATAAGAAATAAAATAAAATAATAATAAAATATCTAAGATATTAATAATTTACTGATGGCAGGAGGATCATCATCAGGATAAGTGAACGATTTCTGGAATGAGCCTCCAGATAATAATCTACTTATGTGATTGGCGAGGACTTGAGCTAATAATTCATTATTTTTGGCAATCAACTCATTATTGTGTTGAATGTTAGCGTCGGCTTTCGTTAATTTATTTTGAGTCAGTTGATAGCTCTCCCCTCAAACTTTCATTTTCTTGGAGCAATCCTTCTCTTTGTTTCCCTCCATATCAATTGGTGATATTAACGACGATACTATCACAATGAATACGACCGCGTTCTTTAGGGGATGATGTTAGATAAGTATCCTCATGTGTCATCAAAGGAGTTGGAGCTGTGAAATTGTCATCTGATGATTGTGTAAGTTGTAATCGTTAAGTTATTTAATTGTGATAAATTTAAAAATAAACATAATAAACATGCTCATATGATAGATTAGTGCCGAAGTTAGGAGATGGAGAAGGTTTTAGATTCTGGAGAGACAACTGGCTAGGGGAGGGCCCGCTGGAGGTTCTCTTCCCGAGACTCTTTGCACTGTCAGAATCAAAGGAGGCAAAGGTGAAGGAGATGGCGCATATGGGGGAATGGAGACTAAATTTAGCGGCGGGCACTTCGGCTAGAAGGCAGGAAGAAATACAAAGCTTAAAGGTTATGGCTACAGTTCTAGATAACTTTTCACGAACCAGGGATCATTTTGAATGGTCAGGTAGTAGGTTCTCCGTTAAGCAACTCTATAGGGAGCTACGTAATACCACTGAAGGTCAAGATCAAGAATTATGCAAAGATATGAAGATAATCTGGGCAAGCAGGATCCCGAATAGGATAAAAGTCTTCCTTTGGTGCATGAGGAGGAATAAGCTTCTAGACAAAGACAGGAGGGCGAGGCTGCTAGGCCTCCAGGACGCAACTTGTGATAGATGTGGGGAGCAGTCAGAGACCTTGGAGCATCTCTTTCTCACCTGCGCTTTCTCGGTGAAGGTATGGAGTGTATTGGCAATCCCGTGGGTGGATGCAAGTGGTCTACTGAATTTTTGGGAAGGGGTGAGAAGGATAGGAGGCAACTCAACTGACGATGCTGCAAGACCCTTCAGCGCGCTGTGGGCAATATGGCTCGCAAGAAATGACCTTCTTTTTAATAATCAGAGATTTTACCTAGAGAATGTTGTTGCTCACTGTAAGGCATTGATAAGCCTTTGGAATTCAAGGTAAATTTCTGTGTAAAGTTTAGTAATATAATATTTTTGAGGTGACTCCCACCTTGGGAGGACACCCTCTTTTTCATCAAAAAATAATAATAAACATGCTCATCAATTTTTAATAAAAAACATACATAATAAATATGCTCGTCAATGTTTAATAAAAAACATACATAAGAATTTTTGTAAGTTTCATGACACCATTAGTGACCTCGACACCACCACCCATCTTCATCTTTAACTTCTCAAAGGTCTTAATATGATCGGGCCTAATATCCTCGTGACTACTTGATTGAATAAAAATATAATCGAATGATAATTATGGTATTAAATATATCATTATTTTTGGTATAAAAATTATCTAATTGAGTTTCATATGATCGACACTCCTCATCCTATGTCCATGTGTGGGACTAGGAGCTTTTTCTCGATTCACCATTCTCTTGGAGGAGGTTTCCTGAAAAATAAATATAAAATATATAAGTATAAAATTAAATCATTACAACTTAATTAAATTACATTTTATTGCTTGAAAACCCTCAGTAGTAGCTGAATAATTACATGCAACTATCCAATCTTCCTGACTAATAGAAGGAGGATTGAATATTTGATAAATTTAACAAAAATTAGATCAGCATATAATTGAATACCCATCCCTTGAATACAAGAAGAAAATTACTCTCTTGTGTTGGTCTCTCTAGTCTCTACACATCTTCGTGATATGAGGAAAAAATGCCATCATGAATAAGGTGATTAGTACCCCAATTAAAACTTTGCTATAATTATATAATTGAAGAAATATTTTTTTCATGAGACATTATATGTAAAAATGAAAATTTAACAACTAATTTCAGGATCTCAAATAATGAAGTCCTTCACCAATGGAGATGCACTTTGTTAGTTTCTAGTATGAAGGGAGATGTGAATGCATACAAACTGACTAAGGTTACAGGTAAAAGAAGGACAACCAAATCCTTGTCCTCCGGTCGTAATCCCGCCAAGTCCTTTGTCACGGAGGCAGACGATAGAGGGCACGTCACATCGTATGGTTGTGACCTCGACGTCTCACATCAGTATAAATGAAATTTTAATTATTTAAAATATAAAAAATATATAAAAAATAGACATATATATGTGTGTGTTAAAATATATTAAAACTACACCATTGGATTCCAACTGACCAACTATCACAACCTCCTAAAATGGTGCCCAACTTGAATGTCTCTCTCTCTCTTCCTCGTCATCAAGCCTCACACATGTTCACTATCCTAGCATTTATTGCACCAATTAATTGATTAAATTTTAATAATGTGCAATGTGTATAAAAATTAAGAAGCATTATTAAGATATGATATATATATATATGTATAACATTTTGAATTAAAGAAAATCACCATTATCTTTATTCATCGTTAATTTGGTAAACATCATATTCATCAAGTTGGAATTGATTATCATCTTCGTTATCTTAATACCCACATGGAACTATTTTTTATCATAATAATCTGTTCATGTTTGCCACTAACCATAAGATAGAAAACTTGAACCACTTAGCACACGAAAACAAAGGGTTCTTTATTCTAAAAGATAACCTTTTTTAAACTTTTGTAACCGTTACAAGCTCTAATTTATATCCACTATCTTTGAATAAATATAGTCAATCATACTTGAACAAAATGATATGACAACCATGATTGAGACATCTCTACTATTTTTTGCAATTGTCACCCAATAATCATCACATTCTTATATGAGAAGATTTTCAACATAAAAATAAAAAAAGCTGCTTTTCTTTATTAGTTTTTTAAGTGATTACCATTTATAATATATTTGTTGTGATAATGGGCATAAGTAAATAACCCTGTTTCTAGTAAATCAAAATCTTCTACCTATTTGAGTCCTTGTTTCTTTTAAGAAAGGTAATTCTATACTTAAATCACTCTATAAATTCTAAATTATCTGTTGTCCCAATTTGCGATTTGAAATTATGTATATGATGTATAAACCTCTAGAACTTGCTTTAAAATATACAAATGGGCAAGTTGGCAATCGATTCTCTAGATTAGTTCAAATGTTTTCCTTATGATTGCTTTCTCCTATATCTTGACAATATATGTGAATCATCGTATTCATTATTTGCAATAATATTTATTTTCATTCGTTTAAACCATTCCTATTCTAATTCCATGTATGATAAGTAGAAGGAGATACACTTTTCTACAAGATAACCCTCGATGATTGACCTTTACTTTCCACACAATTATGTAATCTTTCACCTTTTTAAATAATATTTCAACTAGATACAATCATCTATATTGAACTGGTTCCATTATCTTAGCTTCATTTGCAAGGTGAATTATTAAGTGTATCTTAATATCAAAATATTCTGGTGAAAATATTCTTTCATATGAATATATCGTGATAACAATTTTATCATCCAACACATCTAGTAATTTTGGATTCAAAATTTCGAACAACGATTATTAATAATAATTCAATGTCTAGAATTGGCTCTGAATAAGCCTCAAATAAATAGAAAAAAGCACTTGCAAGAAGACATGCCGGTTTTAACTTTTAAGTCATTTTATACTTGCATGTTCATTAATACATCTTGTAGCATTTGAGGAAACTGGAAAATCCATATAAAACTTCATAATCTTAATATGACAACAATAGTTTATATTGATTCACTTAACAAATACAACACATCCATTAATAACAAAACCCTATGTTTTTTTGTTGGCATTGGGTATATGTGATTGCTTCAGTCATTATTCGGTCGAAGTGTATCTTTTAAAGAATATGCTAAATTAGAAATATCAATGCTAGTATCCGGTACATTCTATTAATTTACATCACATAATTATATTTTTTTCAACTTCCTCCAATAGGGTGATTCCATTAAAAGTACCTTTTTTTATTAAATCTTGAATCGGTGAGTCCTTTCAGTTTGTTCTTGAATACTCGACCTACTCTGATATCCCCAAATTTATGTAACTTCTCCATTATCATGCAGACTTGAATTTCAGATTGTACTCATGGAAAGAAGTTTTTTTTATCGATTTCTATCTGAATAATGGTACATTAGTCATGTTAGTATTAAGAATCCCAATCATAGTAAGTTGAGTTGTATTCTATGTGTGTTTCTGATGGAAATATGACTATAATTTTGTAATTGAGCTACATATAGAGGGGATGGGGACATTGCCTCCACACTAGAACAAGAAGGAACAACGCAAAGAAAGAGGGAAATAAGAGCAGGAAGAGAGCGATGGAATGACAAGAGTTGTACTCATTCTACTTCTACGTGATTTTCTTCTCTAGTGGTCATGAGAGGTGGTTGACCACCATTGCAGTACTTGTGTCTTCTTTACGTGCTTTTGTGATGGTGGTTGATTGTGTATCCGTAGTTGGTGTTTGATCTTCGACAACCTGTATCCAAATAGGATGCAATACTGGTTCGTGTCCCAACAACCGGTATTAGAGCCTGATTCGACATCATTGGAGGGACAAAATGCAATAGATTAGATTGATGTTCGACATCGATGTGAGAAAGCGATGTGATATGTGCGTATTCTTTAGAAGATATGGCAAATTGACGGCTACAGTAAATCGTTGAGAATGAAAGCATGATGAATCTGGTTGAGCTGGTCCAAGAGTCCCTATAGAGCTTTTTTCATGCTCCAGATGAGTTGGAACATTCAAATCTAGAGGATTCGATTCCCATTTTTTAGATAATGCAAGGAGGTATGATAGCAAATCAGATGGCAAAGTTCACATAGAAGGGTGCATCATTCTCCATTAAACTCTTTAAAGAGAAGAACAACTTCACCTTATGAAATAAGGGGTGAAGAACTTATTGACGTGGGAGGGACTTGTAAAAGCTCTCCATGAAAAAGGAAATAAGCCAGAGAAGATGAAAAGAGGAAGAGTAGAAGGAGATGATGGATCTCACAAATAATTCTTGATGGAGAACACTCTTCACGAAGTCATCAGCTTGGATGATCTAGCAGAGCTATGGATGAAGCTCGGGGAATGACACATGTCCAAATGTTTGTCTAACCGGTTATTAACGAGGAAGAAGCTCAATGATTCAAAGATGATCAACAACACAAATCTCGAGGAACACTTGTATGGATTTTATAAGATTCTCATAGTTGTGCTCACGCTTTTGGAGAATAACGTGAAAGGACAATCTCTCTTGAAGGAGGAGGATAAGGCACTGTTCTTATTGATTTCCATTCCATCCTCCTATGATCATATAGTGACAACGTTGCCCTATGGTAATACGACCATAAAGTTGAATGAGAGAGTTGTTGCGTTGCTTCTGAATGAGTCTCGAAGGAGGTCGATGGATGACATGGCAAACAATGGACGCCATCTGTTGGATACTGAGGGCAGACATTGTAGATCAAGGGACATGGGGTTCATAGGTCGATCCAAGTCAAGAGGTTTAATCACATGTTTCTAATTTGATAAGGATCATCACAAAATAACAGAATATCCAAGACATGAGAAGGAGAAAGGAAAGAAGGTCTATGATTCTGAATCAGACCAAAACCATAATCTACAATGGAGACTTGCTAGCATGCTCTAGGAAGACGAAGGCTTGTTCAACATGGCTTCTAGACTCTGCATATTAAGATCAAGTGTGCTCATCTAGAAAGTAGTTCAATGCATATCATGCATACAATTATGGCATGGTTAAGATGGCAGATAGAGAAATTTACCATGTGAAGGAGTTAGATTAGTGTAATTCCACATGTTTGATGGAGAAAATACGAATTCTTATAATGTCAGACACATTCCTATAGCCAAGAAGAATCTGATTTCATTGGGAACTTTCAAGTCACAAGGACATCGGATCACCATTGGAGGAGGATTCTTAGGGTAAACAAGCAGCATGCATGGTGATGTGAGGAACGAGGATGATGAACAATGTGTGCAAGCTCAAGGAATGTATGTGATAGGTGGTTAAGATCTAGTTATTCCCAATGCAAACAAAACAATGAGAGAGTAGCAGGGCATCGCTGCTGTAGAAAGCGCACAACAAGGAGAAACGAGTATGGCTCACTTTACAAGAGGATGATGACACAATCTTTGGATATGAGAGATTTGTGGTGCTGCATTGATGAACCGCTTTTTACCTCTCTTAATAATGATATATTGTAGTATAGGAAGGTAGAAAATGATCTATCACAAACCACATCTGAATATGTGGAGTATTTAACTTGGCAAATGTACTGAGGCTGAACTCATGGACACGAGCTTCCTCAATGATTAATCAGATAATAACATTCTATTTGAGTGATTAAATCATCTACCTAGGACAATTGATACACAGTGTAGAATAATATGATGCAATGCATGATGCATGAACAGAATGAATACAAAGGATGCGATTTTTATTTGATTTTTATGCAAGTATAGATGTTGCGATATAACATGGTATGCAAATGGATATATATATATATATGCACAAAAAAGCCCTAAGTGATAAGTAAATTGAGCAAGAATTATATGATTCGATTTTATGACCAAATGATACGTCAAACTATATCATCCTTCATTTAATAACATTTGAGTCAACAAGCAATATGACACTTTATGCCTAAAATTAATCATGTTGTTCTATGTATCAAATCAGTAGATTAAGCATGCCATCATGTAGGGCATCAAATAAGCAAAATAATGCAAAAATCAACTAAATCAAATTTCATATGCTCGATTTATAAGCATTTTAGTCCAGGGTAATAAATGCAATAAAAAATGCAAAATAAAAAGAGAAAACCCACAAATTGGTCATGTTAGGGGCATTTTTATAATTTGATAAAGCCGACGTGATTTTTGTGCAGTTTGCTCTAGCGCGCCACGTACCTCACGTGCCCTGGTCATGTAAGCAATACTAGAGAATTAACGGGCTTCGATTACAAATTTCCTGCCCCTCATGTGCGGTGCACACACTCTGAGGCTCGGGGGCGGGTCGACTCGGGGCAAGTGCCTCGGGCCACGTCGGTGGCCCGAGCTACTTCATCTCAGCTTTGTCCCGCCGAGCGTGAAGGCTATGGAGCAGAGGTATGGGGTGAATCTGAGCCGTCCGATCAAGGTGATCGGATGGTGACAGTACGTGATGTTCCTCTGCTGCTCTGCCTCTTCTTTAGTGGCCTGGATGGGGCTCCGTCGACCCCCCCCATTCCTCCGCTTGCCCATGTTTTCTATGTGGAAGGCCCTGGCACCTTAATGAGGGGCTAGCGAAGCTCCTAGGATGTCGGGCGATCAATAAGGATTCTTTGAGCGGTAGGACGACAAGAGTTCATCAGAGTAAATGCTTTAGAATGAAGGAGAATCAAAGAATCAGTCCATTGAAGGTGATGCATGTGCATAACATTAAGTATATCCGAAGCAGATGTATGTGCATGCGAAGTGATCGGAATGGAGACCTGTAGGGAGGCATTGAACGTGGAGGTCTGATGGGTCCTTCATTGCGAAGGAGAAGAAAGGGGGCAGAGTAGTGGAGGCTATGGAGGAAAGGAGGTAGTGGTCTAGAGATCTACGAAGGTCATGGCGGTCTGGCAGAGTAGTTAATGCGATCAATTAAGTATGGGGTGGTCTGTGTGCGTATAATTAAAAGGAAGAAAAACAAAGAAAATAAAGGAAAGGATCATACCTGGGGTTGAAGACAAACTTGGGTGGATGAAAAGGTGACTTGGGCTGGGCTCCGGTAGGAGCCCTGGTCATTGCTGGACCCTCTCAGCCATAGAGGGAAGCTTGAACGACCGTCAAAGAGGTTGTGACATGGCTGATTGGCCATGGGTCTCACTAGGAGCCAACCACCATCTTCGCGCCATCAAACCTCCACTTCTCTGTCACGCAGGGGAGAAGAGCACTTGGGAATACTCCATATAAAGGTTGACACGATTGACAGAGCTAGAGGTGGAGCATTTGAAGCTGAGCTCTGACGGTTACAAGATGGGAGTTGAGTGGCTTGTAATCGTTGCTCGGAGGCCCTAGAATATAGGGGTTGACACATTAAGGGGCTCACGCGAGGGGGAAGGACTGATCAATGTCGGGGCTACGTTGGATAGTGGGGAGGTTACGTTGGCTAGAGGAGAGAAAATGGAAAAGAGAGGGGTGCGGCGAGGTAGCAACAATTACTGGAGGTAGGAGATGAGAGATGACCCTTGGATCTAGAGATCTAATGGTCGAGGGGGCGGCGTAAGTGTGTGGCTCTGATCTGATATGGGTGTTAGATTAGAGGGTCGGGAATGGGGCACGTCTGAGGCCAAGGAGCGGGCCATGTGCGTGGCGGAGGAGGTGCTACGTGGCCCAATAAAAAATAGGAACTAAGAAAAATAAGGAAAATTCAAAAAAGAAATCTAAACAAGCTAAATTAAAAAAATGCAAAACATGAAAGTTGTAGATCTTCTCTCTTCCGGACTTTCTTCGCGCTACGGACTTTTCCAGTTTCCGATCTCGTTTTCCCTTCGTCGTATAGTACAAAGGATCTTGCTTTCAATAAGATCTATAAGTTTCATGTTGAGCAGAAAGCAAAAATAAGTCATATGTACAACCTAAAGTTTTTAGAAGTGTTTTAATGAAAAATATTTGATTTTAATTCTTTTGTTATTTTTTATATTTTTAATTTATAGAAAAATTCAAAACATATACAATAAATATTTTTTTTGGAATTTTTAATAAGAAGAAAATAAAAGAAAATAAAGAAAATAAAGAAAATAAAAAGATGTTAAATATATACAATATTTAGGGTTAGTTATGTACATTAGATTAGCAGTTAATATTAGTTAATTAGTGTTAGATTTTACCGAATTATTTAAGCAAGGAGAATAATAAGTGATAAATAATATGATAAATCTCGAATTCATCATATGCATCAAGATGCACAAAACTGAATTGTGCGAGTATGCACGAGAAAGGATGTGTCGAGAGCACCAAGAAATGGGTGCAACACTTAGAGGTGATGGTTCCTGCTAAGAAGACTTATAGATGATAAGGATGACCTAGTGCATATTAAAGACGATGAAGAGATCGCATTGGAATTCAACTCAAGGGAGAGATTTTGGGATTAGAGTTATATTAGGATGAGGAATCCCAGAGGGATTAGACTCCTAATATTAATAGAAATTGAGTTGTATCGTATATGTAACCTTGGGGGAATAAGACTATGTGTTTGTGTTAGAATATATATATATATATATATATATATATATGTATATGAGGCACTTCTAATGAGGTGAGTCTTTCCTGAAATTCAGAAAGCCACGGGCAAATTTGTAAAGTGTGTAACAATTTTGAATTTAAATTGCACATTGTAAAATAATGATAATCATACAGTTTTGTAAAATATATCATCCATATTGTAACAAACATTTTTTGTCAAACACACTAATATTTTCATAAATCTTTCTTTATATACATATTATGTTAATATTTATTATTAAATTTATGGAGTTAGAAATTGTAAAATAAATAGAAAAAATACCTAAATTGACACGACTTTCCATGCATCCAGGAAAGGTTCACCTTATTGGAAGTTTCTCATATATATTTATATATATATCCATTAAGGTGCACCTTTCCTGGGTGCAAGGAAAGCCCACCATCTCACCCCTTCATAATTAATCAAACAGTCACGATTGATAGACTATTATTCTAATTTTTTAATGTTAAAAAACCCATTTGGATCATTTTGTCACAATCTAAAAATAGAATGTGACAAACCCACATTCTATTTTTTGTATATGGATTGGGAGAAAGATTTCCCCTCCACAACAATCGTCGTCAGTTCTGCTGCTAAGCGTGTGGGCGCGACTGGAGGGCGGCTGGAGAGGATTGCGGATGTGCTAAGTGGCGCAATGGTTGCTGAAAGGGTGCAGTGGAATAAACGACTGGAGGGCCTGGAAGGCGGTGGCGTGAGCGGTGCACGACCGTTCTGTCATCTTTCTCGTGGGTGAAAAGAAATACAAGTCATCTTCAAGAGTATCAACTTGCAGATTTTCCGATCAATTAAAACCAATGCTTGGTTCATAGTTCACATCTTTGCTTATTGGAGCCCGACGAGGTTAATTCTGCCTTTTGGTCATCAAATTGTGAGCATATTTAAATTTGATCCGATTTAATTGGCAGACCATATTCCACAAAAATAACACATCAACAGTCCCAGATATTTCCAAGCGTGCTGCATAACAAGCTTTTTCTTTGCAAATTAAGGCCAAGGGCATGTCTCGCATCATTCCTGTGTCCATTCCAATGAGCTTCGATCCTGAAATCAGTTAAAAAATAACATTTGTACGGTGCACTACTCCTTTTTCAATGATCGGAAATTCAAAAAGAAAACATGACCTAAGTGGTATGCTTATAGTATTTTTAACATGTATCATCTTCTGATTTAACATTTCTTCAGATATGTAATAGGGTATGTTGCAGGTTTTGAACATGATGGTAGGTACAAGGTTTGTCATCATCTCGATATCTTCTACAGATTGTATATATGATAAAGAAACAATAATTATTCATATTATATGTATATAATACATGGATTTTACAAATAGATGATCTAATTTTACAATTGATGTACTGATTTTTACAAATCGACTCGTTCATTTTTCTAATCCATTCACTGAATTTAAATTCGATTATTATAATCTCAGATTATTTTTTACAATACTGATTTTTTTGTTACAAATCAAAATGCATTTTTACAATTTCAGATTATTTTTTTGCATTTATTTCAGAACTTCTCTATCAGGTTTGTTCATTTTCATGTATTTGTTTACAATACGAGTTCATTTTTTACAAAACTCAAAATACGTTCATGATATCATTTTTTTTATTTTATCATCTTTTTTATCGTTTTCTAACACTTTCAGTATGTGTTGGCAAAATCTCAATTCCGTTTTTACAATTTCAAATCAGAATTTACAAATATCAGGACATTTCTACATATATGAGACTGATTTTTACAAAGGCATTACCAAATTTGTATTTACAATAATAATTATAGTACTAACTGTGATCCTATTCTACAACGCAGGATACACACTTCTAATGTGGACACAAATTTTACAAAGACGCTTGCCGTTCTACATGGCACGAAAATGCTCCCTCGTTGACAAAACCTCATTGAATAAACAACAATAAAAATTACCAAATTTGGCAGTCTAAAAATGGTAAAATAAAAAGTTTAAATCAAATTCAAATTCAAAGCAAAAATCCGATGACTAAAATACCATTTTGAATAAAGAATCGTCAGATTGAAATCTAACGGATCTCGTGATGGGCTTTCCATTGACTCATGAAATGTGCACCTCATTGGAAGGTCCCTTTCTCTCTCTCTCTCTCTCTCTCTCTCTCTATATATATATATATATAATGAGAGATGGGTTTGCGGCCTCTGCATTACAACAAGAGGGAACAACACAAGAGAAAAAGAGAGAGAAAGGGAGAGGAGAGAAGGGAGAGAGCGAGGGAACAATGTGAGTTGTACCATTCTACTTCTTAGTGATTTTATTATCTAGAGATCATGAAAGGTGATCGAGCACTATCATATTACTTGTTTTTCTTCTCCATGTGCTTCCGTGGTGGTGGTTGATTGCGCATTAATATTCGATATCGATCCCGAACAATTGATATCCAAATAAAAGGCAATACTGATTTTCATCCCAATAATGATTTACCATCAAAGCTATTCTGAATTCACTACCTCCCCATTTGTGTATAAGTGAAAATTTTCTATAACCACAGTAACCAACTTTTTTACTATCAATTACACATAGCTTTTGAGTTTCTTCCATACCAACAGAAATGTCAACTTTCCCTCTATTTCTATTTAGATAGATGTAGTTAGCTTTAAATGGCTTGGTAACTAAATGGGTAGCAAGTGAGAAGTCAATTTGTTAAAGGGTATGTTAGAATTCTCAACTTGAAACAAGATGGAGTTTGGATGGAGTATTCCGAAACTTTGGTGGACTTATATATGAGCCCTCATCTCAAGCTCTTGTAGCAATAGTAGAGATGAGGAATGGACCACACACACGTATGCGCTTTGCTCCAGTCGAGAGAGTCAACTTGGATCTCAATAAATTTTCTAGGGGTTTTATTTAGCAGACTAGATAAATTAATCCAATTGACTAGTTTAACTAAGATCGTTGTGGGTATTTGGTTGATCAGATGCTCCATATTCTAATGTTTCGAGATCTGATGTGATCCTCTTTAATGGACAGTCCTTGAAGGGTCACGACGAGATCAATAAGGATCTTTCCCCATACATGATTTTCTTCATGCTCAATTATACTCATTTTCTCTCGGTTTCTTCCTCAAAATTGTTCTTCTTCTTCCTTGGTTGCAGTTCTATGAAGTATATTTGAGGATGGTATCGTTTGCGTGCTTCGATGATGACAATGCATAATCGTATCTTGGAAGTGGATCATCATATACCCTAAGCACCAATATTGTGGGGCCTATATCTTCTCTAAGAACAATCCATTCGATGGACGCTTTGGTGATCACCGATCTAATCTATTTATTGTTTTGTTTATCGTAATTTGATTATTGTTTTGCCTTTCCTGGATCTTGCCCTAATTTGTTTTATCTAAATTGAATAGTTTCCTGCTTGATATGTGTAACTAGATGCACATTATGAAATGATTGATTACATTTGTGTTAATATGTCATGCCATTAAAACATATCACACGAATATGTATTATCACTGTTTAATATTACTCATATTATTTCTGGTACGACATATGCTCCATCATGTGTCCGGACACGGAATAACAAGGTAAATGTCAAACATTTTACTTAATATCTACATCATGTGTCCAGACACTGGAATAACAAGGTAAATGTCATTCATCAACCAGAGGTTGTAAAATAACAAGGTAAATGTCGTTCATCAACCAGAGGTTGTAAATATACATCGATGGTATTTCTAAGAACTTTTGGACCCGTAAAAAAGAGTAGTTATTATTATCTTGATTGCATACTAATCTTTATGAGTACAGATAGCTCTACAGATTTCATAACAAACTCACTCCAAGTATGAAGCACAAAAGGTGTGGACAACCTGAAAGCGGTGGATAAAGTGAAGAAGAATAAAGAAGACTTTTGTTATAAGCATATGTAAAAAAGTCGCAAATATATATGCATGTGAATCACATATGCATGTTAAGTCCAAGCTATTATAATCAATCAACCTTCTTGATCTAATCGGTCAATTACCTCTGATCGATCCTAATTGACCTGATCGACCATCACTGATCAATAATCCCACTTGACTTGATTGGTCACCGCTGATCGACCAACTGCATTTTATGATCGATCGTAATTTGAATTAAGGATCCCAACGATTATGAGATGACCGATCACCTTGATCTACATGATCGATCGACTTGAAATGATTGATCACACTCCTTGTAAATTCTATCTTGTGTATCAAATCTTGATGATTTCTTTCTGGATTTATTTCCAACGGTTATATTTTTTGAGAGCTCATCCTGCATCACTATAAATATGATCAATACCCATTGTTGAGAAAATACATTCTAAGGCAAAGCCTCTCTCTCTCCATCTCTCTCTTAAAGTTCTATTTGAGGCTGTCTCCACTTTAAAATCACATCTTGAGAGCAAATCATCTAAACTCTTGATTTGCAATTCAATTATTTATTACAACATGCATTGTCTTAGCCTCATTATTCTCATTGCATATATATAATTGAGGCTTTTATAGATTGTTGTAATTTTTACTTTTTATTTTACTATTATATTATAACACTTGATGTTTGATCCAAAGTGTACAAAGGACTTGCTATTTGGTCCAAGTTGTGGGAAAGACTTTGGTGTGTGATCCAAAGAATATGTAAATAGTTGAGTTATCCATAGAGAAATAATTCGAGATTGTAGAATTGTTTATTGACTTGGTCAATCAAGAAATCCTAAGTCGGGTGACGCAGGTCATGGTTTTTACCTAGTAGGTTTCTATGCTAAACTCATTGTCTCATGTGGTTGTTCTTCTTCTGTGTATTGATTGCTTATACCTATGATGATTACTATCTGTGTTATCTATTTATTTACCATAACATTTTTCTTAATGATCCAGAATAACTCACATTTGACATCAGAGCCTAGTTCACGCATAGGACATCAATGAAATATGTGTTATAGTCGTCATTACCAACATCAACAAAGGACAATCCACGTCAAGACCTCCACGGTTTGACGGTACAAACTTTTCCTATTGGAACATCCACGTGCATATTCATTTGGAAAGCATGGGATACAAGATACAAGAAGTCATTGAGATTAAATTTCAAAGATCCAAGGGAACCATCACCACCAACAAGGAGAAGAAACTGGCAATAAATAATGCAAAGGCGATGAATATATTGTGTTGCATATTGACCAGGTAAATACTCAATGAAATCCTCTACATGTACATCGACTTATGAAATTAGGGATGAACTCACCATCATCTATGAAGACACATTGAAAGATGATGAACAATCCCATGTCACTCTCATAATCAGTTACGACTCTGATCCAAATGAAGATGAGGAGGACACACGTGATAACAATGAGTTAAACTTATCTGTTGATGAATTATTTACTTCTTTTCAAGAATTTCATGGTATTTTTAAAAAATTGATCAGTGAAAATAAAATTTTAAAGGAATCTAATGAAGAAGAAAAAATATCACCAGAAAGAAATTAGTTCTTTAAAGATTAAATTTGCATGCTTGTAAATGACAACAAAAAATTAACAGATGATCTTGTTAAGTTCACTAATTGAAAATAAAGCTTAGATAAATTATTAGGCATTCCCACACAAATTTCCACTAAATTTGGAATATGTGTAATCCTAGCAACCATCATCAAGCATCTAGTTCTTTCACTCCAAAAGAAAGAAACATATAGAATCCCAAAAGTGAAGTTGGGAATTACAAAACTAACCATGTTGGATCCAAAGGAAAAGAGATACCAAAAAAATTTTATCTAGGTGAATGGAGATCAACGAGAGAAGAGCTGTCGAAAAAAAGCTACAAGTGAACTCCAAATCAGTATACAAGAAGACCTCGAGCAATGAGAAATAAAACTTCGATATAAAGAAGTTACATGCAGTTAGACAAAAGAGATCTCCATATATCTTGGCGTAACCTTAGCGGATGGATGCCGCCGCCATCATACCATGGCTAACTTCGTTGGTCATAAGGTAGAATATTTCTACAACATGATTTCTGCTACTAGTTATGCATCATATAATACTTTCAAAAGAAGGATAATTATTTTTCAAAATTAAAAATATTTTTCAAAGAAAAAATTTATTGAGGGAGATATATGTTTTCAAAATAAAATAGATGAAGTATTTTGTATTTTTGAAAAAGGGAGAAAAAATATTTTCGAAGAAAACTCTTTTAAATGAAATATTTTTGATATGTAAAAAGGGAAGAGTTTGATATGTTAAGTTCCAATTTTTATTTGTTTGATATTATTAAAAATAAAAATTTTAGTATCTTGATTGCATACTAATTCTATCATTATTTTGATGATAACAGATCTTTGTGAGTACAGATAGCTTTGTAGATTTCATGACAAACTCACTCCAAGTATGGAGCACAAAAGTTGTGGACAAGCCGAAAGCTATGGATAAAGTGAAGAAGAAGAAAGAAGACTTTTTGTAATAATCATTTGTAAAAAAGTCTCAAATATATATGCATGTGTACCATGTAGGCAGTTAAGTCCAAGCCATTATGATCGATCAATATTCTTGATTTCATCGATCAATTGCCACCGACCGATCAACTAATTGACTTGATCGACCATCACTGATCGACCAACCCACTTTACCTCATCGATCACCCTTGATCGACCGACTACCTTTTATGACCGATCATAAATTTGAATTCAAGCTCCCAGTGGATATGGGATAATCGATCACCTTAATCTACATGATCGATCAACTTGAAATGATCAATCACCTTCCTTGCATGATCGATCATGTGTATCAAATCTTAATGATTTCTTTTCAGATTTATTTACAATGACTATATTTATTGAGAGCTCATCTCGCATCACTATAAATAAGACCTTAGACCTATTGTTGAGAACACACATTCTAAGGCAAAGCCTCTCTCTCTCTCTCTCTTGAAGTTCTATTCGAGGTAGTCTCTTTTGCTTTCTATGTCAAGATCACATCTTGGGAGCTGATCGTCTACACGATAGATTTCCAATTCAATTATTTTAGTACATCATGCATTGTATTAGCCTCAATATTCTCATTGCATATTTACATTTTATGCTTTATAGATTGTTGTAATCATTACTTTACTACATAACTGTATCACTTGTTGTTTGACCCAAGGTGTGCAAGGGACTTGGTGTTTGATCCAATTTACGGGAAATACTTTGGTGTGTAATCAAAAACATCTGTAGACGGCTGACTTATCCATGGCGAAATAACATGATTTTTACTTAGTGAGGTTTCCATGCTAAAATCCTTGTCTCATGTGGTTGTTCTTGTTATATGGATTTATTTCTTTATATATGTGGTGATTATTATCTGTATTATCTATTTGTCGGCCATTATATTTTATTTAGTGATCTATAATAACTCACAACAGTATATAAATGAAGTTTGTTTTCGTACACCTTGACACAAAAAAAATGATTTTCATTGGGGGTTTCCTTTCCCATACTAGGACACTCCATAACCCAACAATCCACCTAAGTTTAAGTGTTGTTGTTGTTGGAGCTTCTCCAGACCGTCAAAGTTCGAGGTCCTCCCGCATGCCACCGCTCTTTTGCCTCACCCTATCAACACCTGATAAAATCATCGAAGTCTGGGCATTTGGCCCACTCACATCTCACCATTGTGAAAGTAATGAATGCTAAAGTAAGTATTCTTATTATTTCCAATAAAAAACTTTTTTATAAGAAATATGGAAAATAATTGACAATCAATCAAATAAAATGATTTATCTAATCCTTACAAGTATTATAAAATATTTAAGATAGATGTTAAAACAAATTTTATTAACATAATAATAAACTAAATCAAGCCCAATCCGTTCGAAATTTGGGCTAAAAAATAAAAAGAAAATACTCAAGCAAAAGGCGACTAAATATCTGTCTAGGCTTAGTCTTATCTTAAATGGACCGAAGTCCAAACCAAGTCCCATCCTTTAATGTGTGCACCCTTGAACCCAATTGATCGGACTCAATGACCGGTAAAGAAATACCTCCCCTAAAATATGTGGGTGCGAAGGTTGAGTTATTTCTCTAGGGGTCCCCCAAGAAAAATATATCCCATACTTGGTACATATTTAAAAAAATCCAAGAGTAAGCATATAGCGGCAAATCATTTGTCGCTCGCTTACACGACACTAATAACGGCAAGTAGTTCGTTGCATATCCTGCATGGCAGCGTAACCACTAGCGTAGTAAACTATTCACCATAAAAATGATGGGTGTGGAAAACCATTCGTCGATCTTACAATGCTTCAGCCAAAATCCCCATTTTATTATTGGTTTGCACATTATTCAATGTCAAATGATATTATTATAGATTTGTTTTATTTATTTAATATTTTTTATGAATTATTTAAATAATTTGTAATTGTCTTTATATTTTTAATTGTTTGTTATATTAACATATATTTTACACTGTACTTGTTCATTGAATATATATTTGTAATTTATTTTTTAATTCTTATTTTTGGTATTTGTTTATTTAGCATTTTATTTCAATGTAGTTCTTCACTTATTATTTAATTTGTTTTATTATTATGTATTATCACTTTTTATTTATTTATTAATAGAGAGAACACAAACTCATCTTAGAGAGAATACTTTTTTAAATATAAAAAGAACACAACCTCATCAATATCATCGATAAAAGTTACATTAGAATATGTACCAACTAACACCACAATAAAATCACATATCAAATTAGAGTTTAACAAAATTACACTACATTAATGCAACCTAACTCAGGTCTCTACCGCACTCGCTCCCCATGTAGTACGCTCAGATGTGCATAATTCAGTGTGATTATATAGTGCATATCGGCTAGCTCCACATACAAACCATCTTCCACATCATAGTAATCCATGAGATGTGAAGTCTCACTCTGTGAGGACTCGATCATAGCAGGGGACATAGATTGGGGCGAGTATTTCGTGAATCGAGAATCTGACTGAACCAGTCGATTCAGAGATCAGACCTCCTCCAAGGGATATTCTATAGGATCCTTAGTGAGGATGATTGATGAATCACTTTTGGTGAGGGTCTAATGTATCCTCACAAGGTGAGGATACTGTCGTTGTGGCAATCACTCCTGAAAGGAGAATCAACAACAATTCACCTACAATATAGATCAAACAATGCAAATATAAAAGTGTAAATAAAAATTTGTTATAACTCTACAAAGATGTGTATAGGTTAAGTATGTAGACGTCGAACACATGGAGCAAGGGGGATAAAGAACAAAAATTAACTAAAAATAATAAATGTTTATATATTTTATAGGGATTTTTTTATTTTTTGTGGGTTTATAATATTTTTTAAATTTAATTTTTGTTCTATTTTTAATTTTATATTTTTTTATATTTTTATATTTTCTGATTTTTAGTTTTCTCTTTAATAAGTATATAGGCTATATAAGATTATATATATATGATGGTTATATATATACAAATATATATAAAATATAGAAAAATCAGAAAAAACCTTAAGTATCGTCCTTTTTCTTTTTTAAGAGTATTAAAATTATTTTTGATATTTTTTAATAATAATAATATGAATAAATATATCTATACATATTATATATATATATATATACTATATACTATATAAAGATATAGCTATAAATACTCAAAATAACAAAAATAACATATTTTATCTTTTTTATCTTTTTCTCTATTTTGTTATTTTTCTCAGATTTTTTTATTAATTTTTTATATTTTTAATTAAATAAAAAGTGCAGAACATGGAGCAAAATTAATGGCACGAATTATTTTGGATTTCAAAAATAGCTAAATAGCTTAAAAGTTTCTAAAACAAAATTTAATATTTTATCTATGTTATAAATAAAATACATAAATAGAAAATGATTTTTTTGGAATTCTAATGACTTTTTAATATATTTTTTGTGGTCAAAGTGGGTCTGTAATTTTTTGGATTTTCTTACGTGTTTTTAGTGATTTTTGGTCTGTAGGTTTAAGATACAATAATAAACAATCCTATTTTTTGAATATTTCAAAATAATTTTCTAATTTTGTGTATTTTTTAACACAAATAAGAAACAAATAGAATATTTTTGAATATTTAAAGATAGGAAAAAATATTTTAAATAGTCTAGCAAAAAATATATGTTATTTAATATGCTATTAGGCACTTAAAATAAATTTCCTATAATTTTTTATGCAACTATTTTTAGTGCAAGAAATACAATTAAAATGCATACACTTACAGGGACCTAAACAAAATTATAATTAAATAAAAATGCAATCCATAATAAAAATCCAAAGTTGAGGAGCCTCTGCGCAATTTTCCCTGAATATTTATTTCATACAATACTTGCAAGGGTATAAATGTAATTTTCAAAAATCGGTAGGGCATACACGCAAATTATATAAAAAGTTTTGAACTAGAATACATATTTTATGGGCAAAATAATAACACAAACCCTCAAGGCGGTCCATGCAAAAAGCCCACCACTTCACGTGTATGGGCACACGAGGTGACTTGGTGAGGGTCCTAAATGTAATTATCAAGAGTACAAGGGTCCTACTACAAAATATCCATAAGTTTTACACTAAAGGTAATATTTTATGGACTAAAAATAAAATATAAAAGTCAAAAGGTATGTCGCAAAATTACCCCCAATATGCACGAGCGGACGGGCGAGATGACTTCACTTATCCATGTGGTGAGAACACAACGATTGATGTCGGTTCGATTGCGGATGGATGAGATTAGATCTCAGTGACTGGTTGAGGGTGCTTTCATCCGACATCACCTGCTTGATCTGGAGCGTCTCGATGATCCAACGATGGAAAGCCACATAGGAAGAACTAGAAAGAATGCTTGATCCGACCTTTAGAGTGGATCCGACGGTCTCTAGCTACGCGACGAGGCTCAAAATGCTCCTGATGGTAGTCTGTGGCTGTTGGAAGCTTCAAATGGGTCTGAGGACCACCGGGGGAGTCCCTAGAGGTCGAAGAAGCAGCAGAACTCCAGGAACCTCATCTTTGGAAAAAATCATCTCAGTTGAGGCTATTAGACCTCTAGACCTGCACGGTTAGCTCCAACATACAAAAAGTAAGGTTCCGGGTGTTTGATTGGGGTGAAATGAAATGGGATCATGCGGAGGGTCTCCTGATCCATAGAGGATCAAGGGGAATGAAGTGCGCCGGGGTGAAGAAGAATCGTTTGGGGGATGAAATGGTGATGAATGGCAGTTCAGAGAACCAGTGAGGTACGAGGAAACAGTGGCCGGAGCAAAGCTCCGGTGAACTATCCTCTAGGGATTATATGAAATATGATTTTAAGAAAAACAAAACCCTAATCTACACCGAGACTACAACTAGGAATGAAAAGAGAGTGAAATATAGTCCTCTACCTCTGGGAAGAAGGAGTAGGCAGAGTTGCAGCAGAGATGGACGATGAGCTCGTATCTCTACCTCCTACGTCTCTTCCTCCATGCCAAACGAGTCAAGAAGCTTCCTGCTGTAACAAGCAAGTTTTAGATCGTGTCAATTTGGGGATTTCAAGGGTAGAAGGGGATCAAACTTGAATCGAAATTGGAGGGGGGGGGGTATATGTATAGGAGCATCTTGACTTGGGAAGAACACATAATTTAACGATCCAATGATCGAGGAGTGATGATGACATGAAAGTTCAAGGATCAAGGGTCAAAGTCAAGAAGGAATCAGATCAAAATAATGAAAGAATCAGAGTGTAAAAATCAAGGAAGACTAACGGTTGACGAGGTCTGACAGCTTAGGGTTGTAGGTGGGTCAGTTGACTGGAGGTCAACTGAAGACTGGACCCTATTGGTAGGGTTGGGCATTAGGCTGGGCCACCCTGACCCTTCCCAAAACTCGACAAGCATAACCCAACCCAAACCCAAATCCAAACCCAAAATTTATTGTGCATGCCGTGGGCATCAAAATGAGCCCCTATTGATTACCGGGCAGAGTTCAGACCAGAGAAGGTCCAAACCCACAAGCCTGATAGCCCGACCTATACGATATAATTATATTCAGTATATTCATGTTTGCTCCATATACCATGTTCTAACTTTCATATCCTTATTTCGAGTTTAGGATAAATACTTAGACCCATTAATAATTATATCCATTAGCATGGATTGAGGATATTATTACATTAATATGTAAGATTATTACATTAATACGTAAGAATGGAATCTATGTCCTCAAGTGTCAGAGCATGTACAACTGTAAGTAACCAATCTGTATTGGGTCATAGTGCTCGAATCTACAATCATCTACAATAGAATATGTAATGGTGAATTCAATGGTGATTTAAGTCACCATATTTTTTTACCACATTTTTATTTTCAACATACAATTAATATCGGAATCACGAATGCGTTAGCATACTTAAAGTATTAAACATGCACACATGCATAAGAAATAACCACATAAATGCAAGAAAAATGGAACACATGATATTCATGTTCTGATCCGAACCAGACCAAATGTAGTTTTATCTATAACTTTTATATACAAAGTTTATTGGTTTGAGGTATAGATAATAAAGAATAAAAAAGGTCCTAAATTTGATTATCGAGAAACTAAAAATTAGGGTTTCTATTGTATTTTTGGCATATATCTCCCCCTACTTTATTCCTTGTCGATCCAGTCATCATGATGCCTAGGTCTCGGGGTTTAGGGTCATTCAATACCTATGGTATTTCATTTCATTTTCTTTTCTTTTTATTATTATTTTATTTTGGCTTTAAATACAATATTTATACATTATATACAAAGTAAATAATATATGTTATTTTATGCAAAATAATGCTATATACATGCATTTATCTAGGGTTTAAAGGCCACAATGAAATAATAAAGGTGATGAAATGGAGATTCATCAATGACCCACGACGACTGCAGTGGAATTTATGGAGCAGGTGGGTGATGACTCTCCATTTCATCACCTTTATTCTTTCATTTTGGCCTTTAAACCCTAGCTAAATGCATGTAAATAACATTATTTTGCAAAAATTGACATCTACTACTTATTATGTAAATATTGCATAAAAGTCTGTATTTAAATCCAAAATAATATAATAAAAAAGAAAATAAAAAATAAAATACCAAAGGTATTTTATGACCCTAAGCCTCAAGATCTAGACATCATGATGACTAGGTCGACAAGGAATAAGGTAGGGGGAGATAAGGGCTAATAAATAAAGGAAACTCCAATTCAGCAATGCCCAATAATACAATTTTGGGATCTATTCTATTCTTTATTATTTATACATCAAATCAATGAACTTTTTAAATAAAAATAATATATAAAAATACATAAAAAAATACAAAATTTATTTCATATAAAAACAATGCATATTGTGCATTCTATACTCAGAATAAAAATCCAAAATCTAAACTTCCTAGACCCATATCTTTTCCATGATCTCAAAATGCATCAAATTAATTTAAGTTTTATAATACTTTTTATTATTATTTAATAAAAGTGGTTTCACTCAATTTGAAGTTAAGATGAAAAAGTTAGGTTTTGGACCCCTATTGTATATATACTTGAATAAAATATTCATTTATTTATTCTTTATATTTTTCATGATTTTATATTTTTATAATTTTGTAAATATTCTTTATAGTATATATATACATAACTAAAAGAAAAAATAATAAAAAAGAAACCAAAATAAACGACTCTATTTACATACATAGATGAACATACTATACATATACTTATATATTTTATACCCATATTTATTTAAGTGTACACACAATAACAGGAAAATAAAATAAAAATATATTTAAGTATATTTAAATAATTTATAAATATACAAATTATGTGTATATAAAAATGAAATTTAAAATACAAAATAAAAATAAAATACCTAATTACAGGTAGACATACCTATAAATGAACCTCTAAAAAGTAACTTAAAATAAATCAATTCATAAAAACAAATAAAAAATTCTATTTAATACTATGTAAAATAATAAATATTTATTATGTTTTAACTAAAAATAAAATAAATAAATTATTATTTTATTTTGAATTTCTGTTTGATTTTGTCCCGTTGCGCCACGTAGACCAATCAGAGGTGAGCCTCGGTTGACCTGCCGGTCAACTTGCCTCTCTGACCCCTAGGTCTTGTAGCCTAGCGGTTGACCCGTCTTCCTCGATTTCTTCTGCCCGACTCTTTCACACATTTTGCCTGATTCCTTCTACAAATCTCTTCCTGTATCGATGAGCTTGCACACGCATATCATTCCTCGATCGAAGGAACATTGCTTAGGGCAAAAGTCCTCATCGAAGACACACATGTACACATACCTCCTATCCGCCATTTTTGGGATTTGATCCCCCTTCCACCACTAGAACCCTAATCTTAGAGCATCTGAAGAACCCTGGTGACAGCAGGGTCCTCAAGGAAGATTCAATGGGGCATGTAGCGTAGAATCGAGGTCGATCCCAGTGCCACCACCTGCTCCGCCGCGAGCTTGCCCCGTTCAAATTTAGGTCAGGTAAAACTCTTCTTTTTCTAGTCTTTTTCGATTCCTTAGTGTAGCAGTAGTGTAGTGTCGTCTTTTATTTCCTTCGATTTTGTCTGGTTTACTATGAAATCCAAAAAATACTACTCACCGGAGATCCAACTCCACCCTCTATTTCTGCCCCTTCCGACCATTCTCTGGACTCCATACCTCCTCCATTTCATTCCCCAAATGTTGCTCTATGCCCCATGCACTTACAACCAACCAGATCCTATGTTGATCTGGATATAGGTGCTCTTCCTCTACCGCACGTCCGAGCACCTCCACTCGAGCAATCTCCGCTTCATCTCCACCACCCGAAGCCTCGAGAGGCTTCGTTTTTGTCCCTTATATTACCTTGCAGGAAACAAAAAGAATAGACCCACTTGTAGGGGTTTTGAACCCAGGAAGTGCACCCAGGCACCTCGATCCCCCACGACCTCCTCGACCGGTCCTAGGCCCTTCTGAGACCGCCACCCAATGTGGAGGAGCATTCGCTCCATTTTGCACCTGATCCGAACCTTCCAGGTGGCTGCAGG
This sequence comes from Ottelia alismoides, assembly GCA_037367405.1. Lineage (NCBI taxonomy): Eukaryota > Viridiplantae > Streptophyta > Magnoliopsida > Alismatales > Hydrocharitaceae > Ottelia > Ottelia alismoides. The sequence goes on from JAZKJV010001391.1 coordinate 48,483, forward strand.
TGGGAGGAGTAGCTGATCGAAGCTCAAACAGTCCAAGATCTTAACCTATTATTCCACCCCTCTTCTCCATCGTCCAATCAAGCATCCGCGCCCAGGTATACAACAGTCGTTGGATGTGCCAAAGCCCCGACCGTTGATCCTTTTCCATGATCTAATCTCCGCCGTCCAACGGTGAATCGTCATCGACCATTGTGATGCAGTCACATGGATAAAGTGACCAGATCCGGCCGTTGACCCACACACGTGGGGGTATTTTGCACACTTCACCCTCTCAATTTTGTATTTTCTATTTAGTCCTGGAACTATTGACTCTAGTGTAAAATATTTTAGTTATTTTGCATTTCACCCCTTGTATTGCACATATTTGCACTTAGGTCCAATCCACGTCACCTCGCGTGCCTGTGCGTGTAAGGGGACTTAGTATTTTCCACCTAAGCCCATGGGTTTTATTTATTTCATTTTAGTCTTTATTTTTAATTAATAGTTTAATATTTTCATGGTAATTTGCATCTGCCCTCGAACTTTGTATAATTTGCAAAAATACCCCTCCAAGTATATATTATTGAATATATATATGAAAAACACATGTTTAGCCCTATTCTTTTTTAAGGTGGTTGGGATTGGTCTATAAACTTTAAATATTTACAAAAGTGCCCCCTACAAGATTTTTTTGTAGACTTTATTTGTTAAAAGTATCTCCTAACCTATACAATTCCTAGAAAATCACCACAAATACATGATCTATATATCTATCACATATATTTTGGATTAGGTATTTAAGTTTATTTTCTATTTATTAGAATTAAAAAATAGAGCCATCTATCATCGTTTAGCTTATAAAATTACAAAAAATATAAAAAATGTTTGAAAAATTTCGAAAAAAGTATTTTTTATTTGTTATGGTATTTTAAACTACAGACCAAAAATCACTAAAAATAGAAAAAGAAAACACTAAAAATTTAAAAACTCCAAAATCCTTATAAAAATTAGAAAAAGTCTCAAAAATTCCAAAAATTTTCATTTCTGTGTCTGATTTTTGTTTATTATATTTATTATATATTAAAATTAGAAAATTTTGAGACTTTTTGATATTTTTAAATTCCAAAATAGTACGGTATGTTTATCTTAGTCATTGTTTTGCTTTAGTACTTCAACTAAAATACAGAAAAATCAGTAAAAATTATAAGAAAAATATCAAAAATAGAGAAAAATATAAAAAGTTGAAACTATTTTATTTTGTAAATTTTGAGTACTTCTAGCTATGTTTATAAATATAAAAGCTATATACATATATCTCTATACATATTTATACTTATTTAATAATTATAAATCATTATAAAAAATTAAAAATTAGAAAATTTAAAAATAAAATAAAAAAGAAATATAATTATTAAAAAATAAAAACAATAAGGACAAAGAATCCAAAAAAAAATAAGTCAAAGTCCACAAAAATTCAAAATACCCCAAAGGCCTAATTTTATTGTTTATCCCTCATTCTCTAAGTGTTCGACCCCTACTGAACCTGTCCACTACACATTTTATTGTAGGGTATAATAAATTTTGTTTCACGCTTTTTTGCCTTGATTTTTTCTATACATTGCGTGGGCTAATTGTTGATCAACCTCGGGTTTAGTGAGCGATCGCCTCAACAACATTTTATCTTCACTTTCAGTGAGGATAATTTTTAGACCGTTGCCAAACCTGGGTCATCAGTGGGGCTGGACTAAGAGGTAGCCGTTGTGACTGTGATGGAGCATCAGTAGCACAACATGATGTACGAGAAGATGATACACACACTGCTAAGAAACGGTTGTCGGGCTTGCACATTGACTTACGAGCCGTAAAGCGAGTTTTTTCTATAAACTGTACGAACACAATTACATTTGAAAACTTTAAAAATCACATTAAGTGACCAATAATCATAAGCAACAATCAAGTATAATATTGGTGAATGAGTTAATTTTTTTCATTTCATCGAGTGGGGAATAAATATATTATAATCACTGTTGAAACTCTGGAGATGTTAGTAGTGGTCAACCACCATTGATGGCCCTCATCATAAGTGCACATCAATATGTAGTCATAAGCCTTTTAGGCAACTATATGTAATTGATTCATAATCTTATGGTGCTCAAACTTGCTGCTAACCCCCAACACTGTAAATTTCTTTTGTATCTACTTATTTGTGTGCCTGTCACGGTGCATGTTCGCTTGTATGTATTACTACTTTATTTATACCTTAATTTGTATCTTAATTATAAGTAATAATAAATAATATATGTAATTAAATTTCTTAGGTATTGATTATAATTGAATTATTCAAATGCTAACTATAGAAAAAATTATTCAGCAACATTAATTAATTATTACATAATTAGTTGAACTAATTAATCATTCTGTAATTTACAATTACCCTAATTTATAATTTAGTTATATATTTAATAATAATGATAATTATGTAATTAAATTTATTATGGTATTGATTGTAATTGAATTATTTAATTTCTAATTATAGAAAAGTTTAATCATCCGTATTAATTAATTAATACATAATTAGTTGAACTAATTAATCATTTTGTAATTTATAATTACCCTGATTTATATCTTAATTAAAATTACTAATAATGATACTTATGTAATTAAATTTGTTATGATATTGATTATTATTTAATTATTTAATTATTAATTATAGAAAAAATCTAATCAGCAACATTAATAAATGAATACATAATTAGCTAAACTAATTAATCATTTCTGTAATGTATAATTATTGTGATTTATATCTTAATTACAACTAATAATAATAATACTTATGTAACTAAATTTCATATGGTATTGATTATAATTGAATTATTTAATTTCTAATTATTGAAAAATTTAATCATCAACATTAATTAATTAATACATAATTAATTGAACTAATTAGTCAATTTTGTACTTTACAATTATCTTGATTTATATCTTAATTACAATTGATATTAACGATACTTATGTAATTAAATTTCTTTTGGTATTAATTATAATTGAATTATTTAATTGTAAATTATAGAATAATTTAATCAACACCATTAGTTAATTATTACATAATTAGTTGAACTAGTTAATCATTTATGTAATTTACAATTACCCTAATTTACATTATAATTACAAATAATAACAAGGATACTTATGTAATTATAGTTCTTATGATATTAATTCCTTGTTAGCTATACAAATAATTATTCAGCAACATTATTTCATTAATATCGAATTAGTTGAACTATTTAATCATTTGTGTAATTTAGAATTACCCAAATTTACAACTTAATTACAAGTAATACATTGTGAATTATACAAATAATTAAGGTATTTTACCTGGTAGACCCTATAAACTTTGCTAATTACCTCCATGACCTTTGAAACAACCTAATTCCCCCCTCGACCCCGTAAACTTGCCAACTCTTACTCTATGAATCCCTTGGGTAATCTGTTTGAAGCTTGTGGGGATTCTTGGGGTAATTTACAAGGTCGATGTAGGTAATTACGTTGCGCAAAAGGTCATAGAGGTAATTGGCAAAGTTTACAGGGTCTGCCGGGTAAAAATCCCAATAATTAATTAACATCATTATTTAATTAATACTGAATTAGTTAAACAGAAGAATCTTGCGTGTAATTTACATTAACTATAAATTATAGTTTAATTACAATTAATGATAACAATATCTATGCAATTAAATTGAATAATTTAATTACTTTAAATTATTAGGATTATATCAACATATGTTTCGTATATATTTAATCAACAAAATTGGTAAATTGTTCCCTAATTAACATGTGCAATTTCATTTCATGTGGGTCTAATGGTGGAATGTCCTAATTTTAAAAATAATTACTACTCAATTACTATACTAAGACCAATTACAATGCTAAAACCAATTACAATACTAAGAAGTCCAATTACATTTGATGCCAACTAATTCATAATTGCATTTAAAATTTAACATTGTATATAAAAGACTTAATTACAATCATTATCACTCAAATGCGATCTCAAGCATTATCATTGTATTTCAAAATTATGGTGTAATATAAAGGATTTAATTTCATTTATTATCACACAATTTGATCTAAGGACTATATTATTGCATTTTGCTAAATTAAATCGATGAAATTTAATGAATACAAACTAAAAAAATAGAAATCATTCCTGGGGGGATGTTCTCCTTGGAGAGAAGAATATGTGAGAGGAGGGGAAGAGAGTGGATGGGTGTGTTGAGAGGTGAGGATGTCGGGGGGAGGAGCATGTGGGCAGGTATATTAGCAGACCCAACGACAAATATTTGCCTCTGATAGAGGCTGATATGTGGTGAACGATTTGTCAGGTAAAATCTCGTCCCGTCAACTGTTTCCTCTCCAGAGTATTGACGATTACTTCTCAAGCTTTGAACGACAAATTATTTACCGTATCACATATACAAGCAGCAAAAGATTTACTGATATATGCTTATTGTGAGATTTTGTTTGAATATGATTTTTTTTGCCGTAGAACCCCGAACGAAATAACTTGCGAGGGTTCCAATTGCAAAAATCACGTACTTCTACTTCTAAGTCCTAACCGCTCTGATCCACGCAGAACCCGTCAAAAAGAGGGGCTCGTGGCTCAGAGCAAGCGCACACCAGCAGATGCCACGTGTCCAAAAAGCATAGCTTCTGTTCCCATCCATGGTCCCTCAGCTCTCTCCATATTCTCTCCGATCGTCACTTCCCACGGCCCAACACAATGGCGCATCTGAGCGCGCTTCGCCACGCCGCCGGGCGCCCGCCCGCTTCCCTCCCCCCCCGCGGCGCCCGCTGCTACCCCGCCTCGAGATCCTACCTCGACATGTGGCGGAAGGCCATCGAGCGCGAGCGCCAGTCCCAGGTTCTCCGCAGCACACTCGATTCCCCCACTTCCGCCCTGGACCCCATGCTCTCCCGGACCGAGACCTTCAATCGTATCCTCCAGGTGCCCCCCGAGGAGCGCAACTGCGCTCACCGCCTCCACGTCATTGACCGCGCCACCGCCGCGATCGCTGCCGCCCGCGCCCTCCTCAAGGAGGTCCCGAAGCCCGCGGAAGATCAGGAGGAGCCGGCCGCGGTTACTCCGATCGGACCCACTCTTGAGGGTGAGCGGCAGTTGCGAATACCGTAATCTCTGGTGCATGCTTCCTTAGATTTACTTGAATGCTTAGGAATAATTCTTGCTATCTTTGGAATGTACTCGTTCTATGCTATGCGGTAATTTGCTCTTCATATCGTACATGGAAATCTAGATGTAAATTTGTGGACTAGAGAAACCTCTTCTTTCATGCGTGGGTTTATTCTTGCTAGCGATTGGATAAAAATTATGCATTTGAAAAGAACATAAAATAAATTGCAACATTTTTGTCTAGCTGCTGTGTTTGGTTAGCTAGCTGGTTGTTTTCATAAAATTTGTCATTTCACTTATGTCACTATATTGATGAGTTACTTGATTTTTTTAAAAAAGCAAAGTTAATCGATGGGAAAGGAACGATCTCTGAATTTACGGTTACAGTTTTTCCAGGGTAATGCCATTTACTGGTTTGGGATTTTTTGGAGTTTCTGAGCCAGTATGATTTGCTTGAAAAGAACATGATTCCTGGTTTTTGTCGTTTGACAATGTATATATCATCGATCACTTGAGGATAGTTGCAGCGGTGATTACTGGACTTGCTTCAGCGTCGTTTCATATTAGACTATTCGTTGTGGTCATTGGCCATTGTTGAGGAGCCTTTTTATCTGAATTGATAAGTACTCAAGTTATCTACTATGATCAGATTAAATTGATTAAAGATATGGCTTTTTGTACACCTTCCCTCCATTCTTATCGATTATATATGTAGGAATATGTTTCTGATAATTAGATGATTGCTATGCGCATGTTCTTTCATCACTGTTATGTTAGCAGACTGTTTTAATCCTGCAGTTTTATTGACAAAATTGTAGGTTTCACAACAAGGAATCCAATTGCTTCTTCTCCTTCAATACATACTTACACTTTCTCTTTCTCTGTCCCGACTCCCGTGCCCAACTTCAATATCTTTTGGGACAAATTTTTTGAAGGTGATGCATGAGGCTGTTGAAAATATGCATATGTGAGCTCTGCTTTTTGTTCAAAGATTGGCTGAGCAAGGGGATTTTCTTGGAGATGTTCCTGGCAGTATTTGTCCATGGTCATTTTGGTTTCATTAGCTGATTGTTGGTGCAATGACCTGGGTGGATGTAAAACATGGTTCTCTACCATTGACTTATGGACTAAGTCAAGGAGCACGATAAATGACACTGGGTTGGCACTTTCTTTTCTTCAATTTCTGTAAAAAAACTCATTCTGATGCCGCAAATCTTGGATGATATGCATTGATCAATGATCGCTGCTTCATTTGGATGGTTAAGACTCTTTTAAAGATTGAGATCATGATGTGGTTGTGAGAGAGGAAGAGGTTGGTGAGGAAGGTTTTCAGAAATAGAAACCAGTTGGCTGTCGACATTGATGTCACTTGCCTACTTTTCTATTTAGGAGAAGAAGATGTGGATCATCTCTTTACGAATTGTTTGCTTGCCCGATGGGTATGAATGGTTATCTCAATCCTTTACTAGTTGCATCCTCGTGGTGAACTTTTCAAAACTCGGGAGGTCAACTCTTGCAGAGTTTAATCAATATTTGTCCTTTTGGTAATGATTTTAACCTTGTGATCAACATTTATATGTTAAGATTTTTTTTCACATCCGTGTCCAACTTTTGCATTGCATGGGATACAACCAGGGGTGCATCATGTATATGAGATCACATTCTATCCTATATATTATTATTTATAAAATACGATTAGATGACTATGAATGATGAATCTCCATTTCATCACATTTATTCTATCATTTTGGCCTTGAAAACCCTAGTTAATTGCATGGGATACAACCAGGGGTGCATCATGTATATGAGATCATATTCTATCCTATATATTAGTATTTATAAAATACGATTAGATGACTATGAATGATGAATCTCCATTTCATCTATCATTTTGGCCTTGAAATCCCTAGCTAAATGCATGTAAATAACGTTATTTTGTACAAATTAACATTCACTATTTATTCCATTTATTGTATATAAAATATAGTTTTTATGCTAAAATTATAGAATAACGGAAAGAAAAGAAAAAGAATAAATGCCGAAGGTATTTTATGATCCTAAACCCCGAGACCTAGGCATCTTGATGATTGGGTCGACAAAAAATAAAGTAGGGAGATACAAGGGCCAAAAACATAATAAAATTTCCGATTTATTTTGACAAATAATTCATTTTTGGGATCTATTTTTTTCTTTATTGTTTATACATCAAATAAAGAAACTTGTACATGAAAGTTGTAGATAAAACTGCATAGAAAAATACAAAATTGATTTCATACAAAAATAATATACAATGTACACTTTATACTTTGAATAAGAATCCAAAATCCAAACTTTCCAAACCCATATTTTCTCCATATGAACTCAAAACATATCAAAATCACCTTTAATTGTATATAACTTTTAATAAGCTATTTAATGAAGGTGGTTTCATTCAATTTGGAGTTATGATATAAAAGTTAGGTTTTCGACCCCTATTGTATAGTATACATGAATAAAATATTCATTTTATTTATTCTTTATAATTTTTAATGTTATATTTTTATAATTTTGTAAACATTATTTATAATAGGGATATTTCCACCTATAACCCTGAGTAATTTCGTAATTACCCCAAAAACCCTCTATAATCATGAATTACACCCAAGACCCTGAGTAATGCTCAACTCTTGCACCCATAACCCCCGTGTTAACTTCCATCCAATTTCCCGTTAACTATAATGGTATCCGTCAAACATTTCACATTTTCTACCTTTAGGTTTCATTATTTACAAATGAGCCCCCTTTTCCTCCAACCTCCCTCCTCCTCCAGCACCCACCCCCTTCTCCCCTTCCTCTGCCCGTCGACCACCTCCAGCCCCCTTCCTCCTCCAGCACCCACCCCATCCTCCCCTTCCTCCGTCCGCCGACCACCTCCAGGCTCCAGCCCCCTTCCTCCTCCAGCTCCCACCCCCTCCTCCCCTTCCTCCTCCGCCGACCACATCTAGCCCCCCTTCCTCCTCTCGCTGACCACCTACTCCCACTGCCGACCACCTTCTTGTCCCCTCCCCTCCGTCGAAGACCTGTCGTCAAGCAAGCCTGTAGTGTAAGCCTCCCTCCCCCTGCGCCCACCACGAAGCCCTCCCCGACGCCCACCCACGAAGACGCTGCCAACCTAGATCGCCCATCCTCACAGCCTCTGCAAGCACCCCCACCCCTCTCCATCGCCCACCACGAAAGCCCTCCCCAATGCCCACCCACGAAAGCCCCCCCTCGATCCCCGCCGCCAGCCCAATCCTCACTGTCTCTTCAAGCGCCCCCAGCCTCATCACCCCCCAATCCTGACCACCTCTGCAAGCCACCTCGCGCTGCCTGCCTCATCGCCCTCCCAATCCTCACTCCCACCGTCCTAATCGCCCCCTCCCCCCACCGTCTCTGCTAGCAAGAACCCCTCCCGACGAAGCCTCCCCTGCCTGCAAGCCCTGAAGCCCGACCCCTGCCAGCCTGGAAAACCCTACTCCCCTGGCCTTCTGAAAATTCTTTTCTTTTTCTTTTGGTTAATCATAGCCGTTAGATCGTGTGTTGGTTCGATTAGCTCACTTATATGGTTGAGTTAATGAACCAAACTAACAGAAGGTTATAGGTGTAAAATAGAGCAATTATTCAAGGTCCTAGGTGTAATTCGTGATTATAGAGGGTTTCTGGGTTAACTACAAAATTACTCAGGGTTATGGGTGTAAATATCCCTTTATAATATATGTACATATTTAGAATAGAATAAAACTATAAAGAAAACAAAAAAAATAAAATAGTCTATATAAATACATATATGAATATACTATACTTAAACATATATAATAAGTATACATTTATTTAAGTATACATATTGTATCTGAAAAATATAATAAAAATATATTTATGTATATAAAAATAAGTTATAAATATATATATATTAAAAAAATAAAATAACAAAATCAAAAATATAAAATAAAAATAAAATACCTATAACACAGGTAAATATACCTATAAATAAAATCCTAAAAAGTAACTTATAATAAATAAACCCATACAAATAAATAAAAATCACATTAAAATACTACCGAAAATAATAAACATTTTTCATTTTATAATTTAAATTTAATTAATTCATTCACTAAATAATATTGATCTTTTAAATATTTTTGGGTGTGCTTTTTCCTGGTTGGTTTACGTGGACCAACCAGATCGCACCGTCAGTTGACTCCGGTCAACTCCTTTGACTAGCCCTTAGGCCTGACAGAACCTCGTTTTGACCCGACTTCTCCTTTTTCCTCCGATCGATACAATCATCAATTGGGAGAGATTCTTCGACAAATTTTTCTCCTCGATCTACCAGCTATCACGTGCCACCGTCTCCTTAAGGATTGGATTAATGTATCAAACTCTCCACCTCGTTCTTTGTCGCCTGCCCGCCACATGTACATAACCTTCTCATCCACCTTTTTGGGTTTTTTTGGAATCCCTTTGACCCCACTTCTTCTCCTTCTTTTGTGTCCGACGGCTCGAGCTTCGTGATAAGGAGCTCATCCAACATTGAGGAGGATCGAGGAGGCGAAATAGAGGTTGATTCCGTCATCTCCGGTGAGTTCTGTCGCCGTCGAGGTTCATCTCATGGCCCCGACCATTTGAGGTTCTTTTTTTGCATTTTAGATAGATTTTAGGTGTAGTTTTTATTTCCCGTTATTAGTTTAATGTTTAATCCGTTGCATTAGCGTAGCTTAGCAGATTCATAGTTCGCTAGAGCTTAACTTCGACGAACTCTCCACTGTGCTTCCGCCTTGTTACCGACCCGCCACCACCTCCATACCTTTCCCCGACGCTTCACCTTCGCCTCGCCCACCTCCATTCACCCTGATCCTTCCTGGATCAGGATAACGACGCTCCACCTCCGACATTCGTCGGAGCAGCCGCCGCCTCGCCGGATCTCGCCTCCATTCCACTGCCTGACGTATCGAGGCACTTTGCCCTCGACCCAGCTTTTTTTTCTGTGCAGGTCTCGGAAGCCCAAACCCCATCTAGAGGCGATTTTGAAGTCATCGGCGATGCCTGGAGCTTCCTTGCTCCTCCGACCTCTTGGGAGCACTCCGGTGATCCCCGGAGCTTTTTGAGCCCTCTAGCAGATAGATGGCGCCACCAAGAACCTTTTGAGCCGCTCTGCAGCAAGGAGGGCCGGAGGACCGAGCTATACCCGATCGAAGCTCAGAAGAACCAGGGTTCTTCCCTGTTCTTCCAAGCCATCTTCCAGCCGTCTGATCAGCCTCCTTCGCCTAGGCATGCAACCACCGTTGGATGAGACACTTCGTCACCGTTCGATTGCCAGCTGGGATCTAATCCCGACCCTTCACTCCGAAGCATCATCGTGCGCTCACAAGTGGACATGTGTATAAGTGAGGAGATCTTGACTGTTCGCCCGAGTGCATATGGGGGGTAAATTGCGAAATCCACCCCCGCTTTTTGAGTTTTTGATTTGATCCCATAAATTAATTAGTTAGGTGTAAACCTTTTTGTAAGATTGCATTGGAACTCTTGAATTATTTGCTATTTACTTTTGGGTCCGGTCCACGTCACCTCACATACGGTCCCACATGAGGTGGCGATTTTGCACTTAAACCCTCACGGATTTTGTATTTTGCATTTAGTCTTGGAACTTTAAATATTAGTTATAATATTTTGGGTATTTTGCAGAAACAACCTCGCACCTTTATTTTAATTGCAAATATGCCCCTGCAAGTTCATTATTTTTTTGTACTTGTATTTCATTTATTACCATTATCATCCACACCCCAAAAATTCTCAAAAATAGGATTAAGTGCCTGCTAGCATCTACATTCACGTTATATTTTTATTTTTACATTTTAGACAATTTAAATATTTATTAAAAATCAAAAGAGCACGTTTTTGTCCCTGTTTGAATTAAAAATTACCCAAAATATAAAAATATTTTGAAAAATTCTTAGAAGATATTTTTTGCTTATTATTATATTTTCTAACTCCAGATCAAAAATCCCTAAAAATAGAAAAAAAGACTAAAAATTTAAAAGCTCGAAAACCCTTTATAAAAATATAAAAATCTTCAAAAATTTCAAAAATATTCATTTCTATCTTGTAAGTTTCTTAATATTATTTATTATATATTAACATTATTTTGAAGAATTTTTGACACTTTTTTACTATTTTTTATATTCAAATCAATTCGACCTATTTATTTAATCATCGTTTTGGGATATTTTTGAATTTAAAAATCCATAAAAATTAGCAAAAGTATCTAAAATATCATAAAAATAATAAAAATTATTTAAAACCCAAAAATATTTAGTTTTGCAATATTTGTTTATTTTTAGTTGTATTTATAATTACATTACCCTATCTTGTATATATAGCCTTATATATTCTTATATTATATTGAAAAAAAGGAAATTAAAAATCAGAAAATACAAAAAGAAAATAAAAATTAAAAAATTAAAAAAAATGAAAATATAAATTCCATAAAACATAAAATAAAACACCCAGACGAAAGCACTTAGACAAGAAGAAGGAATACAAATTTTGGAATTATTTTTTCCAATCTACCGTTTGCTCCCTATGTTCGACACTCTACACATACTTACACATATACACACATTTGTAGAGTCATAATTTTTTTTGGATATTTACACCCATAACCCTGAGTAGTTTCGTAATTACCCAAAGAATCCTCGATAATCACGAATTACACCGGAGACCCTGATTAATTGTTCCGTTTTACATACATGACCTTCCGTTAGTTTGATCCATTAACTCAACTAGATGGTTGAGTTAATCTTATCTAACCAATCCGCGATCTAACGGTTGGGATTAACCAAAAATAAAAAAAAAAGAAAAAGAAAGGAAGGAGAGGAGGAGGTGGGTGACGAGGAAGAGGAGACTTCCTTCCAAGTGGGCGGTGAGGTCTTTCACGATGACGGATGGTGGCGACAGGGGTAGCTAGGCGGGCAATGGGGGCTTCCAGGGGCTTGCAAGCGGGACCCTGGGACTTGTAGGCGGTGCTCCCAGGGGCTTGCAGGCGGGCGGGGGCTTGCGACCGGGACCTTGGGACTTGCAGGCGGGGGGGGGGGGGGGGGAGGGGGATTGGGATTCGACAGGCGACGGGGCTCCGACCTTGAGGCTTGCGGGGGGGGGGGGGGGGGGCTTCCAGGGGCTTGCGGACTCCGAACTGGGGGGGACTTGGGGTTTGGCAAGCGACCTTGGGGCTTGCGAGCGAGGGGGTATGGATCTTGCAGGACAGGTGGGAGGCCCTTGCCGACTGGGAGGAGGCATGAGAGGCGTCGACTGGGGGCTGCAGAGAGGGGTGGGAGGGGTTCTTCAAACGAGAGCTTGCAGGAGGGGGAGGGTCAGAGTAGGTGGTCGGTTGGGGAGGAGGAGGTGGCCAGAGGTGGGTGCTGGAGGGATCAAACGGGGAAGGAGGAGGGAGGGGATAGTGGTCTTATTTGTAAATAATGAGATTTTAAACGGTATAAAATATAAAATACCATTTGATCTACATAATGTCATCATGTTATAAATATGATGTGTTTCGAAGGACAAAATTGTCAACGTATGACTTTTTCCGTCAGAGTTAACAGAGAACTAAGATGGAACTTGACACAAGGTTATACCAAGTAAAGGTTAAGCATTATTCAGGGTCTTCGGTGTAATTCGTGATTATCGAGGGTTCCTGAGGTAATTACGAAACTATTTAGGTTGGGTGTAAATACTCCACACCTTATTTGTCATTGCTTGATTTATATTGTGGGTTACTTGTTGAATTTAACGGATTTCTTGAGTGGTCAACTCAACGACTATTGATTCGTCTCGTAGATTGACACGACCCTCTCGACGCCCGTTATCAATGAACCTCTATTATTCATCTTTCAACTTTATTTTTTTTTCCAATTTAAGCTAACCCATCTATCCTCCACCTCATGCACTCTACTCTTGCTCTTTCGATGCCCATCCTCCTTTGATGGCATTGTCAACTTCACTCACCTCCACCTCCTCCTTGCCTCCACTTTCTCTTATCTTCCGAAACCATTCCTCTTCATTTCATATTTAATATGAATGGTTAGATTTAACACTATGAACCACTAGCAAGATTACTCCCCTACTTAATTTGATTGTTTCATTTAACATTGCGGATCACTAGTGGATGGGGGTTAGGAGAGCTAGGCCTCAAAGCTCTTATTGATTGTGGTTGTTTGGTTCTTCTTTACTTACTTTTATCTTCCATACTTATATTTTGTTTATCCATTCTTTAGATGATACGATGGATGTAGAGGATCAATGATGTAAAAATGAGATCTCTTTGGAATGACCATGTACATGATGCATTGTATCCCTAGTGAAATATGGTGAATTGCATAGAGCTACATTCGACCTTGTCTTTGGAGCTTGGGACTTGGGGAACATGAATTGTAATTGTAGAAAAAAGAATGGAAAGTATAGAAATGCTTGTTTTTTTCTACAGGTCTAGGGGTCCTTATATAGGACAAAACCCTAGAGAGTTCAAAGGAGAAAATATATAAATATCTCATAAAATATTCCTGCCACATAAGATATTCTCTTAACATATACTCCTACCACATAAAATATTCTCTTAACATATACTCATGCTACATAGAATATTATCTTAACATATACTCCTGCTATATAGAATATTCTCTTAACATATATACTCCTAACACTCCCTCTTAAGTTGGAGCATATTTATCAGTTATGGCCCTACTTGAAAACAATCCAGGAGAGTCGCCTCTTGGGTAGTGCTTTTGTGAAGACATCTGCAAGCTGAAGTTCGGTGTTGATGTGAGGAGTAGTAATCCTTCCAATCCTGACAGTATCATGAACAAAATGGCAGACAACCTCTATATGCTTGGTTCGCTCATGGAACATCGGATTCGTGGCAATATATGTAGCAGATTTGTTGTCACAATATAGGGAATAGGAGTAGTGATAACAATACCAAGTTCTTGCAGAAAAGTTAATAGCCACGTGATCTCGCAAGTAGCTTGAGCCATCGCCCTGTACTCTGCTTCTGCACTGGATCTAGATACAATAATCTGCTTCTTGCTTCTCCAAGTAACAAGATTTCCTTCAACTATCATAGCATAACCTGTGGTGGAGCGCCGATCCTCTGGTGAGCTTGCATAATCTGCATCAGCATATGCAATAATATCGGTGTAGCCATTTGCCCCATAGAAGAGGCCACTTCCTAGTGATTCCTTCACGTATCATAGAATCTGAAGAACATCCTGCCAGTGATTGTAACAAGGTTGCTCCATGTGTTGACTAGCTCTTCTCACTGTATAGGAAATATCTGGTCTGGTGACAGTAAGGTAAAGAAGTTTGCCAACCAGGCTCCTATATCGAGTAACATCTTTGAAGATAGGATCAGAGGATGTGAAGCATTTCTTAGGATCTGCGGGAATACCAGCGGGCTTGCATCCAAGTAATCCGGCTTCTGTAAAAATGTCCAAACAGTATTTTCTCTATGAAAGATGAAGACCCTCTGTAGTGCGTAGTACTTCTATGCCCACGAAATATCGTAGTGGACCAAGATACTTGGTAACAAATACCTTCTGGAGGAAGGCGTTGGTCTCTAGTATCCCTTTATCATCATCACATGTGATGGCCATATCATCCACATAAACCGTAAGAATAACAGTATCGGTTGTTCGTCTTCTGACAAACATAGAATAATCATAGATTGTTCGTTGGAAGCCAGGAGTGTTGACCTCTGCAGTAAGTCTGTCGAACTATGCCCATGGGCTCTGCTTTAGGCCTTATATTGCTTTGTGAAGTCGACATACACACTCCCCCTCGACTTCATAACCCAGAGGCTGCATCATATATACTTCCTCATCAAGATCACCATATAGAAACACATTTTTCACATCTAACTGAAAGATTGGACATGTCTTATTAGCTGCCACAGAAAGGATAGTCCTTATTGACCCCATACACGCAACCAGTGAGATGTCTCAAAGTAATCTACTCCATATGTCTGTGTGAAGTCATTTGCCATAAGACGAGCTTTCAACCTGTCAATCGACCCATCTGGTGATTGTTTAGTCGTGAAGACCTATTTACATGCCACAGGTTAAGTCCCTTTACGACATTGCACTAGATCCCATGTTCCCCTAGAAATAAGAGCATCCATCTCGTCATCCATGACCTTTCGCCATCTTGAATCCTGCAAAGCACTATGGTGGTCTCTTGGAATAGAAATGGTCATGAGAGCATCTGCATATCTTCTGTCAGTGGTTGATAAACTAGCAGTAGAAGTGAAATGAGACATGGGATGAAGCGTGCACTGCCTCTTAGTTCTGCGTAGAGCAATGAGAAGATCCGGGACAACAGTGGAGGGGATACTTGAATTAGTATATCATCCTGCAATAAAGAAATAGGTAATGGAACATCTGGTGATTGGGATTTTTATTTATTTATAGACAATGGGTGGATGTGGGAGATCAAGAGGGATATCAGTAACCGATTGTGTGAAGAAGCTGGTCTGCTCAAAAAAGGTTACATCTGCATATATATAATAGCAACGCCTAATTGGATCATAGCACTTGTAAACTTTTTGAGTACGAGAATAACCAAGAAAAAACACATTTAATAGCACGAGGAGGGAGTTTATCAGTAGTGTGAAAGTTATGAACAAATGCAACACATCCAAAAATTCGTAAGAGTGAGGAAAATGTAGCTCAGTTGGGTAGAGCAGAGAGAAGGGGGTGGATCCATTTAGGGATGGAGATGGAACCCTGTTGACAAGATGGACAACAATTAAAACAACATCCCCCCGATAGGTTTTGGGAACTTTCATCTGGGTGAGGAGGGATCGGGCTATATTTAGAAGGTGTCTGAGTTTCCTTTCGACTACCCCATTTTGTTGCGAAATGTAAGGACATGATGTTTGGTGAATGGTGCCCTGGGATGCAAAGAAGTTGGTTAGATCATGTTGAGTGAATTCCAAAGCGTTATCTGTGCGAAAAATTTGAACACATGAGGAAAAGATATTTTTGACATAATGGAAGAAATTCTTAATAATGTTGCTAATCTATGATCGTTCTTTTAACAGATAGACCCAAGATGATCGACAAAAACAACAAAGCACTTATGTCCACTCAGGGTACGGACCGGACATGGTCCCCAAATATCATAATGGAATAAAAGAAAAAGGATTTTTGCGGTGTGGTTCAAAACGAGCATGGAAGGACGCTCGATGATGTTTCCCGAACTGACACGCCACGCACTCAAAGGGCTTGAGCGTAGAAAGCTCGGGGAACATTAAAGAGAGAGCTTTGGCGGATGGATGACCGAGGCAAAGATGCCAAAGAAAGGGATCGGTGGATATAGATGTAGCGCTAGCAAAAACAGAATCAGAGGGAATATCAAGATAATATATTGTCGTTCTTCTCATGTCCCCAATCAAAAATATGTCTCGTCCGGATGTCCTGAAAATAACAACAGAACTCATCAAAAATCACACGACAGTTAAGTTCCTGGCATAACTTATGAACATATAAGAGACTAAGCGGAAAATCTGAAGCACATTGCACATCAGTAAGTCGTAGTTTGGATGAAAACTCCATAGTCATCTCCCTAGTGATAAGGGAATGTGCTCCATTGGCATCCCGAATAGTCCTTACAACGGAAGACGGATGTGCAGAGGTGAGAATACTACCTTCTCCCGTCAGATGAGTAGAGGCACCGGAGTCAATGATCCATGCAGGACTGGATGCAGAGGCAACATCGGCAAGCGTACCTGAAGTAGTGGCTAGACTCGTAGTAGGAGCAGAGGTACTAGTGTTACTGGCAGAATTTTGTAGCAGCTGACTTAGACAAGCATGCTCAGATGCAGTGAAGGATGTCTGACTATCACCAGACGGTTTGTTTCGGCGACGTATCTGTATTTATCATATGGGCTTTCGTATGAGGTGGCCTCATAGGCACTGTTGGCATTAGTAGGCATGCCAAACTTTGCCCAACAACGTTCAAATAGATGATTCCAACATCCGCAGTGAGTGCATGTTGGATAGCGGGCGGTGGCAGGATCCCGTCCACGTCCACGTCCGAAGTCACGTCCTCGTCCAGCCTCACGAACACGACCATGACCAAAGTCACGACCACTTCCTCGTTGGCAGTTAGGTCATCCTCTAGCAAAATGTGCAGTAGTCTCCATAGATAGCCGAGGAGAGGGAGAATAAAGTTCTTATAGTCGACCATATATGGTCTCTAGAGTGGGTAGCACAGCATCAATTAGAAATTGGTCCTTCACAGTCTTGCATCGCGGATGTAATCCTGACAAGAAATGATACACTTGCCATTCTGCACGCTCACCTATCTGCTTATCACAGCAAGCATGTTGAAAGATAAGAAGCTCCTCAAACAGGCCTGTGAGGAGCCTGTAGTACTCGACCAAGGATGTATCTCTCTGATTTGCAGACCAAATCCGTGTGTAGATATCTGAGAGCCTGGACTTAGTTGTCTTTTGAGAGTAGGTGTTCTCAAGGCTCTCCCACATAGCCTTTGTCGTCTCCTTGTAAAGAAGATTTGATGCAATATTTAGATTAACGCCGTTCGTCATCCAAGTAATCACTTGGCAATTGTCTACGTACCAGGTATCATAGTTTTTGTCCGTCTCCTTGGGCGGATCTTTTGTGAGAACATAGCTCTTTCGCTGACTACCAATAAACACCTTGAAGGATCTGGACCATAGTACATAGTTCTCGGAACCTTTTAGCTTTATAGAAGTGCCCTGTACCATCACAAAAGAAGTTGGGTACATGGGCTTGGGCTCTGCAGATGCCATGGTGGTCCAGTAGGTCAAGAAAAAGTGACCTAGTTAGTTTTTGCAGTCTTATTTAAGCATTACGGAGACCTAGCAGTGCATCGATTAGGTAATCGGCATAAGTGATGATACCCTAAGTGATCGACAAAGGAGAGAGAGGTAGTTGATGTGTGGGGAGCAGCGCAAGGCGTCTGGGACAACGTTGGCGAGCACCTAGGGCGGTGCTGGCGAGCACCTGGGCTGGCGTCTGGTGGCGCTGGGGGGGCACCTAGGGCACAAGTGGAGGCGCAGGGCGCCTGGGATGGCGCGGGCGAGCGCATGGGGCGACGCTAGGCTGCTTGGAGCAGCGAGCGGGTGGTGCGGGCTGTGCCGCAGGCGCTTGGAGTCGTCGCAGGTAGGTGGCGGCTGCTTAGGGAGGATTTGGGGCTGGCGGTGGGGGAGGGATTTAGGTCAGAATATAGGTCTAGGACTGCTGCTCTGATACCATACGGAAAAAAGAACGAAAGAATAGAAAGGCTTGTTTTGTTCTAGAGGTCTAGGGGTCCTTATACAGGACATAACCCTAGAGAGCTCAAAGGAGAAAATACATAAATATCTCATAGAATATTCCTAAATAAGGAACATTTTTTCAGCAAAAATCAAGTTTATAAGTTCCGATAATGCACTAGAGTTTTGCAGTACTCAGCTTTCCCAATTCCTTAGATCTCATGGTATTGTTCATCAGATATCCTGTGCGTATACTTCTTAACCGAATGGGGTGGATGAATGAAAACACCACTATCTTTTGGACGATACCAGGACTCTTTTGATTCAGAGTCATGCCCCTCATTCTTACTGGGGGAATGCGGTTCTAACCGCTTGTTACCTGGTAAAGCGTATGCCCTCTTTAGTTTTGGGGGAGAAGATCCCGTTCTTGATTGCATTTCCCGAGACCGATCTTTTCTCACTTATGCCTTGCGTTTTCTGTTTGGTAGCCTTTGTTCATCAGATGTCTCCTGGTCTTGACAAGCTCTCTCCCAGAGCCATCAAATGTGTGTTCATTGGTATTCCAAGACCCAAAAGAGATATCGTTGCTTCGACCCGGTTCGACGAAGGTACTATGTCAGTGCAGATGTTACCTTCTTTGAGTTCATTATATATTCTTCTCCCACAGGTGACAAGCTCATTCCTTCAGAGGATGGAGAAGAGGCCTATATATCTCTACCTCCGATCTCCATTACGTCGTCTTCTCCACCACCACCTCCTCCACCACCTCATCCACCACCTCCTCCAACACCACTCCGCCACCTCCACCATCACCCATTTTCTATCCGCATGTTTACCAACAGTGGCCCTATGTTCATGTGCCTCCTCCATCATCCAGCACGCCCAAGGTATGTTCTGAACATTTGAGTTATTCTAATGGCACTGGTGATTTGCTTGAACAGACTGAGGTAAAGGAGGGCTTGGATGATACACTTTCTGCGCGTACTGACGATCAAGATGTACATATTGCTCTTCGAAGGCAGAAGAGGGCATGCACTATGCATCCCCTTACTTCACAGTTTCCTTGGAACGTCTTTACACGGATTTTCAGACGTTCGTTGTGGGCTTGTCTGTTGTGGAAATACCCCAGACCTATAAGGACGCGTTGCAGAGTAGCCAGTGGCGTCTGACCATAAAGGAGGAAATGGCAGATTTATAGTCTCGTGACACATGGAGTGTTGTACATGCTCCACCAGGTGTATCTGTTGTTGGCAGCAAGTGGGATTTTACCGTAAAACATCGTGCTGATGGTTATATGGATAGATATAAGGCCATGTTAGTTGCTCGCGGGTTCACCTAAACGTATGGGGTGGATTACCAGGGCACCTCTCCAGTTGCACGTCACTCTACATTATGGATTCTTCTTGCTGTTGTGCTACGTAACTGACCATTGTTTCAATTAGATGTGAAGAATGCATTCTTGTATGGTGATCTGCAGGAGGAAGTTTACATGTAGCAGCCACTGGGGTTTGCTGCTGAGGGGGAGTCTAGTATGGTGTGCCGACTTCACAAGGCTATATATAACCTTAAGCAGAGTCCGAGGGCTTGGTTTAGGAAGCTCTCAGAGTTGATTGAACATAAGGGTTTTGTCAGATCTACTGCAAATCATTATCTTTTTATTAAAAGAACTCATAAAGCTACCATTGTTATTCTAGTTTATGTTGATGATATCATTGTTACTGGCAACGGTGAACATGTCATTCAGGCAACTAAAGATTTCCATGGACACCCGTTTGTAACCGAGGATGTTGGCACACTACGTTACTTCCTTGGCTTAGAGTTAGCACGAAATCAGAAGGGTATGGTTATGACGCAAAGGGAGTATGTTACTAATCTGCTATCTGAAACAGGCATGACAGGATGCAGACCTGCCACTACACTGATGGATCCTAATGCTAGGCTCTATGATGATGACTCTGAAGAGGTGGATAAAAGAAGATACAGAGAGCTGGTAGTGTTGTTATATGTTACTGCTGCCAGGCCTGATATATCATTTGCTGTGAGCAGAGTCAGCTAGTTTATGGAGCAGTCCAGACAGGTTCACATGGATGCAGTGCGTATGATTTTGAGACATCTGAAGTCTTCTCCAGGTGCATGTAAGCTTTTCAGAAGAGATACGTTTCTTATTGTTTCTGGATGTGCAGATGCGGATTATGCTGGGTGTCCCAAGGACATTAAGTCCACCTCAGGCTTCATTGTATTTGTTGGTAGCTCATTGGTTTCATGGAAAGGTAAGAAACAAACAGTTGTTGCTCGATCCAGCGCCAAATCTGAATATAGAGCTATGACACAAGGGACAGAGATGATGTGGGTCAAGTCTGTTCTGACTGACCTAACTATTGAGGTGCCTCTTCCTATGCACCTCAAATGTGATAATCAGGCGGCACTATTCATAGCTAACAATCCAACCTTTCATGAGAGAACAAAACACATTGAAGTCGATTGCCACTACACATATTGCAGACATGTTTACCAAAGCTCTTGCGAGGGGTCCTTTTCACCGTTGCTGTTCCAAGCTGAGCATGATAGACATATACATTCTAGCTTGAGGAGGAGTGTTGAGATTATTGTATCTCTTGTTCTTTATTTATATTTGTTATTTCTCCAATCTATCTTATGTAATTTTCCCGTAGAGCTTTTCTCCTACATAAGAGAGCTCTAGGGCTTCGAGGAATGAACTTTTTCATTTCTTAACTTTTCACACATTCGACGGATGACTTAAGTATCCAAATAAGAGAGAGATAATAGATCAAATATTTACATAATTATCTAATTACAAATGTCAACATCTCAGCCCAACACATGGCACTTGCTCATCTCCACTTGTTAACAATTGAAGCTCCCTCCCCCCCCTATAAATATCACCCAAGTCTCCTTCCCTTTTTCTCTCATAAATTCTCTCTTTTCTCTCTATCTTCTCCAACCGAAGAAGCCTTTCCTCCTCAAATTGGGGGGGGGCATGGTCTAAAATTAGATCTAATTGTGTGCTAAATACCACCAATTTCTCATCTTTACAAGTGTCAACATCTCAGTCCAACACATGGCACTTGCTCATCTCTACTTGTCAACAATTGAAGCTCCCTCCTCCCCTTATAAATATCACCCAATTCTCTTTCCCTTTTTCTCATATATTCTCTCTTTTCTCTCTATCTTCTCCAGCCGAGAAGCCTTTCCTCAAATTTTTGTGGAGGGGGGCATGGTCTGAAATTAGATCTAATTGTGTGCTAAATACCACTAATTTCTCATCGTTTTAGCATAAAAACCCACTAATTTCTCATCGTTTTACCATAAAAACCGTAGTAATTATAGGTCATGTTCATGTCAAGTTACCCTAAAATTCCAGACTGCATCAATTTGGGTCCTGCAATTATAATCTAGCCAATCTAGATGGGGTATAGGCCATGTTGACATGTATGAAATGGGGCTGACTTTGTCAACCTGTCAACGACCCGAGTAACATCATGGCCACACGATGTCCTCGGAAAACCGGTGATAAAGTCCATAGAAATACTCTTTCACTTCATCTCGAGAACGGGAAGAGACTGCAATTGCCCTAGCAGTTTCCTATGCTAAACCTTGACCATTTGACAAGTCAACCATTTGCTAACATGTCGTGCCACATCGCACTTCATCCTGTCCCACCAAAAATGTTGGCACATGTCACGTTACATCTTTGTGCTGCCAGGATGGATAGATAATCGTGAACTGTGTGCCTCATCAAGAATGTCTGTGCGTAACTGCTCATGGTTGCGCACAATGACTCGGCCAGCTTTCCCCATAAAATGGACTCTGTCATCACAAAATCATCAAATTCGTCCTTGATAGCACACATGTATCTGTCTTTGATCTAAGGATCCGACTTCTGACATTTTATTATGCGATCCCAAAGATTGTTGAACCGTGGAGGTAGGACAGTAGATATTGATGCACTCTCATGAGGGTGCCAATCAGTCAAAGCTGCGAGCATATCCCATATGTATAACTAGTTTGCCGTACCCTCAGCATGAGCTCTCCTGCTAAGCACATCTGCCACCACGTTTCCTTTACCGAGATGGTAAGAGATCGTGCAGTCGTAATCCTTCAGTAGCTCAAGCCACATGTGCTGTCTCATGTTCAGCTGCTTCTGATAAAAATATACTTCATGCTTGTGATCTGTGAAAATCTCAGAATTCACCCCATAGAGATAGTTGCGCAAGATCTTCAAGGCGAAGACAACTGCCACCAACTCCAAGTCATGGGTGGGGTAATTCCGCTCATGCGACCTCAAGTAACGTGATGCATACGCAATCACACAACCTTGCTTCATCAGAACTGCTCCTAAACCTTCTCCTGAGTCATCTGTATATACTGCATAATCCTGAGTGCTTGAAGGAAGTGCAAGAATGTGCATATTCGTCAATCTTTCCTTCAATGTCTTAAAGGCCTGCTCGCATGAATCATCACAAATGAAAGGAATTCCCTTCTGTGTAAATCATGTCAAGGGAAGAACAACTCGTGAAAACCTACTAACAAAGCGTCTATAATAACCCGCTAATCCAAGGAAACCTTGAATTTGAGTGACTGTCTTGGGCTATTCCTAAGACATGATTGCCTCAATCTTCCCAGGATAAACCACGATACTTGCTCCATAAATGACATGCCTAAGAAATGAGACATGGGATAACCAGAACCCACACTTGCTCAGCCTGACACACAACTTGTGCTCTCGCAATGTGTTCAGGACTATCTTCAGATCATTCACGTGATCCCATTCATTCTGGGAGTGAATTAACACATCGTCGATGAATACTACTACAAACTTGTCCAAGTATGGACGGAAGATCCCGTCCATCATGTCCATGAATGCTGCAGGTGCATTAGTGAGCCCAAATGGCATCACAACAAACTCGAAATACCGATATCGAGTCTTGAATGCTGTCTTCGGAATATCCGACTCTCGAATCCTCAGCTGATGGTAGCCAGATCGAAGGTCAATCTTTGAAAACATCGAAGATCTTTATAGCTGATCAAATAAGTCATCGATGCGTGACATAGGATAACGACTCTTTACCGTTCTCTTGTTCAGCTTCCTGTAATCAATGCACTATTTCATCGATCCATCCCTCTTCCTGATGAAAAGAACTGGAGCACCCCAAGGTGAAGTGCTCGGCCTCACGAAACCCAAGTCAAGTAACTCCTGTAACTGCACCTTCAACTCTCTCAACTCAACTGGTGCCATGTGGTAAGGAGCCATCGAGATCGGTTGTATATCTGATAGCAATGTGATCTCAAACTCAATCTCTCTCTCTCTCTCAGGAGGCAAATCTAGCAATTCATCATGAAATACATCAGGGTATTCTGACACTACTCTGATGTCCTGGGTCATCGGCTCATGACCGGATGTCTCTCGAACAAACGCTAAATATGAATCACATCCCCGATCAACAAGTCTCTGAGCTCTCAACGTTGAGATGTACTCCATTTTGGAGTCATGTAATGTACCCTCAAAGGTAAACTCAGGTAAGTCTGGAATCGTGAAGACACCCGTCTTCCTAAAGCAATCAACTAAGGCATGATGAGCTGACAACCAATCCATGCCTAAAATCAAATCGAACTCATCAAGCTGTAGTAGCAGACAGTCTGCGATCATTTCGTGACAACCAATAAGCACTGGTAAGTCTGACTATTACTAAAATGACGAACAACTGGCCACCTGGTCCATGGATGTGGTAAGGAGGATATAGGGCCTCTGCAACTCCACCTAATGAAGCTAGGAATCTCGAAGCAATGAAGGAATGCGTTGCTCCAGAATCAAGTAAAACATGTAAAGGTCGGTTCAAGACCGAGAACATACCTTTCACCACAATAGCCACTGATCGTGCATGTTCCTCAGACACTGCATGTAACTGACCCTGCTTAGCTGGTACGGTGCTCGAACCGGCCAAACTCTGTATCTATCTCTGCGACCTCCTGAAGTTGGAGTTCATACCACGGAAACTCCTAGTACGTACCTACGGCTGTAAAGGCTGTGGATGCGGTCGAGGCTCACCATAAACCTGAGGGCACTGATATTGGTAATGACCCCATTCATTACACAAGTAGCATCACACATATGAGGTAGGCGTAGTAGTCATGTCGGTGCTTCGATTCAGTCCTGCCGGGAGTCTTTCTACTCTCTGCAACCCAGATGGTCGAGCTGAACTGGTGCCACGTCTGGCGAGTGCGCTTCCTAAAGTAGTCATTGGAGATGAGCGAGCACTGCTAGAGAATGCTAAACCTGAAGGATGAAATCGTCAGACTGATCTCTGTTGCTGAAGCGGTCGCCTAATCGGTCCGAATGACCATTGTGTGGGTACCGCTCCAAACGAACTCCCAAAATATCTCTCTCTGATGTCCTTAAACTTCTCCGTCGCGTCAGTAACCTTGGAGATGGAAGTGAGACGTAGTCCGACCTGCTCCTGTACCTCTTCCTGCATCCATCTGATGAACTTCTCCAGATTCTCATCTGGAAAAGCAGCGGCTGTTGGTGTGTGTCACAACCGCTCAATGTAGCAAAGAAAGTACTGTCTAGCTATCATATGTCCCTATCGAAGCTCTGCGAATAGTCGGTGATGGGACTCCTTCTACTTCTTAGAAAAGAAGCGGGATCCGGATCTCGTCTCGAAATTGTCCCATGTGGGCTCGCGATCCATCTTGGAAGCTGTCGTCTCCCATCATCTCTCAGGGAATGCTATCAATGAATACTCCATAAAAGATAACAACACGTCTCGTGGTGTGCAAATCATCCGAAGTACCTTCATCACTCTCTTCAGCCACTGGTCGACCTCATCTGATGTTCCGGTACCCTCGAACATGGGTACATTGGCTTGCTGATAGGAAGTAAAAAACGATTGATGCATGTGAATGACAGAGTAGTCGGGCACAAACTCGTCGGCAAAAGGTACAGAGCCCTGCTCCCTATCATGATCTCCATTTTCTACTCCATGTACTGACATTTCCTTATGTAGATCATCAAACTGACGCTGTTGTACCTTAACAAACTGAGGCTGGTCTTGTCGTGTTCTATCCTGAGATGGATGGTAAGTGAAATCAGAGAACTCCCCGAATCTCATCTTGATATCAGTCAAGCAGTCTGCAATCTCTGTCTACTGGGCCAAGATCTGGTCCTGCTGACCTCGCATGACAGTCTGCTGCTGCTGGAGGTCGATGAGGGTTGTCAGTATGCGCTCTAAGCGATCCACCATCTCCTGGTCAGCTCTAAACGTCATGGTTCTGCACGAGAACCGATATCATTAGTCATAAAAATTGCTGTCTGCAGATACCATCAACTGTGTTTTTCTCTTCTTGGGATACGATATGAAAATTAACTACTAAAAGATAACTTGAATTTGAATGTCATTCTTTCCGTTCTCAGACTCGCGACAAGTCGAAGGTCTGTCGCTATATGAGAACTTAATGCGATCGAAATTATAATACTGTGAATGTGTATAGCGAGACACCACTTCTCTGGTAAGTATTGGAAACAAGCCCATTTGATTATACATGTTATAGTTTTTTATAAAGGTCAATGTAAATGCCTTTTCTTTCTCTTCTGTTACATATTGGGATACATGTACATAATGCCAGTTTCTTTTGGCACTGTAATATGTTATATGGAAATTAATGCAAATATGAAATTGGTGCCACTTGTTAGTTCTGTGGTTGTTTACATTATTGTGAATGTCACTCGAAACGTGAAAAATTTTCTCTCATTTTTGGTAACCTGATGCGATCGATAGCGAATATAATACTGTGAATGTTGTGTAAACGGGTAACCTAAATCTGCAGGCATCACAACATCTAGGTCAGAGATTGACCTCACCCCATCCCTAGCCAACGCGACCCACTGTGAGGACTTCTCGTGCTCATTCCCTTAAGTAATTCGTTACGACCCTCACGACCTCTCCCTTCCCATGGAACTTTCCCCTCCTACATCCACTGAGTGAATCATGTTTCTCCTCCTTCCACCATTAGCCACTACGTGAAAAAATCTTGTATTAGCATCGCATTCCTTTAACTATTTCTGCTATGACCGCTGCCTCCACTCAAGTTCCCGCTTCCTATCCTTCAAAATCTTTTGCACAGAACCTTGGCTTATCAACTCCTCGTCCAGCTCCATGGTCCTTCACCAAATCTAGCCTCACCGATTCATCCTACGCCTGCTTTCTCTTGAGATCTCGCTCCTTGCGAGAGTCCCTCTTGAAACCCACCATCTTGTGTCGCAAAGCCCGCAACTTCAACGCAAATTACATCACACCCGACCCCTCCACCTCCAAGACTGACCAGAAACTGCCCGCCATGTCACGAAAGCCATCCTCCATTAACCAACACCTCTCAAACCTGAAATAAGATGATGCGCCTCTACCATTACAAGAATCCAAACATACAGTGTATGATCTAAACATGATTTAGGCAGAGAAATGGCGGTAGCCAGGTTGAATAACTCCAACGCATCGATGGATAACAGGAACCTGTCAATGAGCGATCGAGATGAGGAGCTCCTCCAAGTATAACAACAATCTGTCGCATCCAATACCTCCAAAATAAGCTCCTCCACCACCTCAGCGAAGAAAGCAGACCCAAGGTCCTACACACCTCTCCCACCCGGCCTATCCTCTGTGTATAGCATTACATTAAAATCTCCTCCCACCAGCCAAGCCACCTCCGGAAATCGTCACCTGATTTCTCACAGTCCCTCCCATAACTCCACATTTGGTGATGTCCTTGTCACTCCATATACAGAGGTAACCACAAATCGAGAATGATCCACCTTGTTCACCAAAAAGACATATATCGAGTGGACTAAGATCAGCTCATCCACGCGGTCAAAGATGCCCATGTTCCAAGCAACAATCCTGCCTAAGCTTTCGATAACCGGATATGCTCTAAACTTCGTCAGATGGAGTCCCGAGGTGGAACTCCATTTGACAGACTCCCATGATTCGATCTTAGATTCCTGCAACCAAGCCACATCGATCAACCACGTAGCCAACATGGTCCTATCGCCAACCACTTCTTCGATTGGCCAAATCCTTGCACATTCCAAGATAATAGCTTCCTTAAGCAATCGAGGGGTTATCCCCCACCAACATCACCCTCATTTGTTTAGCTATCAACACTTCAAAGCCTCTTTCTTCGCCCATCCCAACATTCTTCATGGCTATCGAGACATCGCCAAGGTTTAATCTCCTTCCCCTCACTGATGTTTCCTGCATCCAAACACGTCACACATGCTCCAGTCAAGGTATTCTCCTCCCCCTGCAGCACACCAGATCGAAGCTACATGCTTCCTCTACCTTCTATCGGACTTGCAAAAGCCTCCCCCTCGTAGTTGTGTTCCAAGTGCATAGTCTCCCAGTTTTGATTCCCCTCTCTCTGCCGCTTACGCGAGAAGAAAGTCAGAACTTGGTGTCCCTCCCTTGGCGAGGAAGAAAACACAGAGGTATTCCCAGCCGCAAACAGACAACCGTGACTGGTTGCCCATCCCCCTCTCTTATCTCGAGTTGCCTCCGCCACTGCCTTCTTCTTTTGAGAGTCCACCGTTTTTTGTGTTGTTTCCCCTTCCTCTAGAAGGTGAGTTTCCTTTGTTCAGCACCACCACCAAACTCCACCCTACCACTGCCTAGCCCTGCACGACCACCTTCGATCTCCAACGAAACCCCTACACCGAGCCCTGCTCCACAAACCACAGAAGCAGAAGTGGGCCCTGATGGAGCCTTCCCCGAAGCTCCAGAGCCTCCAAACCAGAGCCTCGGAGGTCTTCCATGCGAGACTACCATGAGAGCTTCGCTATTCGAAGGGTTGGAAATGAGGCAAGAATCCAAACCAACGAAGACCTGGACCTCCTTGATCAGAGGAGAAGATATCAGGCCAGTCCTATGATCCTTTCTGGATACTCTTTCAGCCCAAATTACCCGCCAACAGAGACGAGTGGAAATTTGCGTTCACTGGATACATGTTCTTCGGGTTCATAGACGAGTTCGGGTTTGAACCCAAGGAGGATGTGTGAAATGAGGTATACTCGAACCCCGCCGCCAAAGAAGGAAGCCCTGTATTAGGGTTTCGAGAAAGATCGACTGCCAACATCGCTCCCCTTTCCAAAGGAACGTTGATTGCCGCAATAATTAGCATGAAGTCCGCATTTAATTTCGTCGATTGCGCTCCCCTAGAGTCACCTCCGACATCTTCCACTGTTGGGGCAACTCCTCCGCCCTTGTCTTTGCCGACGTCACTACTGATCTCGTCCATGCGGCTCATCTCATCCAACACCACCACCAAATGGGAACAGCTCTCCGGCCAATCTTCATGACATCCCGAACATGCAGAGGGGGTCGTTTCCCACGAAGGATGATTTCGACATGAGAACCCTCACTAGCCCGAAGGCTAGTGCTTGTTACCTCCACCACCTCACCCAAGTGAGCCAACACTACCCGGAGAGACTCAAGATTTCGGCAGCGCAGAGGCACACCATCAACCTTGATTTTCCAAGATAGAGCTTCATAATCATTCCTGCCATCCAGATATCGAGGTTCCTTCCATGAGACAGCTCCCTGTAGAGCCAAGGGGACACATTCCTCCAAGCAACCTCCAACTCTCCAAGAACCTCCTTTGCACCTCTACCGGATAGTCCCCATATACATAAGAGGTCCCCCGGAAGCCCGATTGAGTCAATTGCAATAGCTGCTGCCTTCGCCTCTCCCAGCCTATCTCTGAACACCTTCAGGTCCTCAGCATTCCCCTCCCCCACGATGGTGCCCTGCAGCAGTCTAGCAGAATCTGCCTCCTTCAAAAGAAGTTGCAGCATGGCTGCGACCTCCCTCTCGGAGAACATGTCCTTCACCTTCTTTTTTCTCGCTCACCAGCCTCTTCCCCCACATTCTTTACTTCGGTGCCCAGGTTTGCCACGTCAAAAACATAACTGCTCCAATGTCGGGCAAGCACGGGAAATATGGTCGGAGGTTCCACATCTGTAGCACCACATCTTCGGCCCGACGCGATCCTTGGGGCCACAGTTTTTCTTCGACACCATACTCTGAGGCCCCTCCCCGGCGAGTTCTTCTATGGGTACATTATCCATAGTTGCGCCATCCTCGTCATGCCACTCAGGTCATATATTTGTAAATATGTACTGTCGTGAGATTTTAATGGAGACATTTAGGGAGATTATCAACAGGCAGTGATACTCCCCTTACTGTCAAAAAAAAATGTTTGAGTTGTGGAATTGGCTTCCTGCAAAATATTAGATATCACTGTGCTTAGACCTAACGGTGGTCCCACAGTTTAATGCATCTTGCCATCTTCTTATAACCCGTATCTGCTGCATCTTGTGCTTTCAATTGTATATAGTTCCATAGATTATGTTCAGACCACCTTTCACAATCGGTGAAGAGCATGGAAACGATTTACTACAAACAGGCTCCGGTTCTCCGAGTCTCAACATGGAGCTGTGATCTGATGAAGTTCCTTGTTCATATGAATATTGGAATTTATGGTGTCTTTTACCGGTTTTTTAAGTATGAAGCGTGATTTGTTTAATATAGTTGTTTTTCTGTAAAGCAATAAATTACTAATAAGCATTAGAAAATAAATTGCTGTTGAGAATGTTCTAAAATTCATACCATGTTGAATATCTTTGACAGGATCACGAAGCAACCAACTTTTGTCAGAATTTCAGCGCCCTGACCTTGGTGCTCCTGGTCCAAATTTTTGGTCATGGTCACCTCCTTTGGATAGTGAAAGCAACCTCACAGATTCAAACAACCCACAAATGAAAAAACAACCAAAATCTTATCCAAAGCTACCATTACTATTAATGGAAAAGGAGAGATCTACAGAGCATTTGTTTATACCTTTTGAAAGCATGTTATCACAAACTGAACACAATCCTCTCCTTCCACCTCTTCAATCTCTTGTAGAAACCAAGACCGAAGATTCTTTGCTCACTTTGACTGAAGAACATGATATTGGAGAAGTATTTTCAAGAAATGCAGCAGAAGCAGCAGAAGCCCTTAGTATGGCTGATGAAGCTGAAAAATCATCTCATGGCATGTACTCAGATGGCACAAGATGGTGGAAAGAAACCGGTGTTGAGACGAGGCCTGATGGAGTTGTTTGCAAGTGGACATTGATTCGTGGAGTTAGTGCAGATGAAACTGTAGAATGGGAAGACAAATACTGGGAAGCCTCTGATCAGCTTGATTATAAAGAACTTGGCTCTGATAAATCTGGACGCGATGCTTCTGGGAACATATGGCATGAGTTCTGGAGGGAATCACTCTGGCAGGTCTGCACTAGTTCATATCTTTGAATATGGCCCATCCATTATGCAACCACATGTTTTACATTTTATTAGTTTTTACTTCGTACTATGTTTTATCACGGCGCACCTCCATTTTATTACGGCGCACCTCCATTTTACTTCGTACTTCGTACTATGTTTTATTACGGTGCACCTCCATTTTACTCTTCCTTTTCATGTCATGCCATCTCCACTTTTATTGCAGATTAACTTAATTTCTTCACACTTTCACGAGCTGATTCACATCATGCTAGTAGATTTTTTCAGAAGAAATGTGATACAAAAGAAATCTAGATTTTGCATTCATAAAAAATCTAGATATAACATTTTCAGTTTTTCTTGATATTGATTCTCTAGTTGACAAATATTTCTTCCTGTGCCTTGAAGAGAATATTTCAAGCTATTTGTTTTGCCCCAAAATATTGGGAAATAAGCTGGGTGTACGTTAAATGTTTGATAATATTCAATTCAAACATTTCTTTTTGGAGAATATACTCTCTCTATGCGTCCTTAAATCTAATCTTTGTTAACTTGTGTATCTTGGTCATGGTCTGCAAAAGAGATAGAGAGAGAAATAGAGATGGGTGAGATCTCATCCCAACTAGCAACATTAGATGTCTGTCTGGCATGAACATAGGTTTTTGGTTCATGACATTTTTCAGTCTGGCATGGAAGTAGATTTTCGGTTTCAATAAGCTGTTTACATGCATCTGTTTGACGGTATATTTGTCAGTCTGGCATGAACTTAGCTTCCGTGTTTGGTACAACAATACATTTGGTTCATGATATTTTTGTCAGTCTGGCATGAACATAGGTTTTTGGTTTAAATAAACTGTTAACATGCTTCTGTTTCAAAAAAAAACTGTTAACATGCTTCTGTTTCACGGTATATTTGTTAGTCTGGCATGAATATAGATTCTATGTTTGGTACAACATTATATGGTTGGTATTAAGTGCAATTGACTGGTGGCAGAGATTGGGCAACTTTTTCTGAAAGAACAAAGGGTGCGTGTTGTATATACGGGCATCAAAAACATTATTTTCACACCTTTACGTATTATAATTATAAAGACCCAATATCCCGTAGGATCCTGTCATGTTTTAGTACATTTTCGACATAAAACCTTTCACTTTTAGAGATCCCACTGTTCTTGCAAGTCAGGTCTCTCAAAGAATGACGGCATCCGGGATTCTCTCTGGCATTAGGTCAAAAAGAATGACCCAATTGACGCCTCAAAAGCCATCAACACTCTCAAAAGCCACCCCATTGAGATTGGATTCCGCTTCTTTTTCTCTCGATATGCACATGGACAGAAAAAGTGGTCAATGTCCTCCACTCTTTCAAAATAATGCTGGCAGGAGTCATCAGACCCCTAGAAAAACCTGCCCCCTAGGCACCTGCCATCACCTTATCTCTCCCCATTAGCCATGAAAAAACTTTTACTTGCAGAGGGGTTTTCAGTCCTCAAATCTACTTTTACTCCAATGTTGAAATTTGTGGATCAAAACAATTGATGCATAGAGCATCTTATTTCTTCGTCGAAAAAGGGACATCATCCCATGTCCAATGATCAAGCCGGGTAGATGGACACTCATAAGTGTGAGAGAGACTCAGATGGTGGCGGGAACTTTCCACATGTTGTTTTGAAAGCTCTGTATGGATTTTGGGGAACCAGATCCAGTTGCCTCAGACCTCAACAACTCCCATCCCTCAGTTTGCAACCACTACAAACAAAAGGGGAACCGATCAAACAATGCCCACCGACTAGTCCAATCTTCCAACAAAAATGGAAAGCAACACTATCTCGTAAGACATGCTTCAACCAAGGAGAGATGTTGGCAAGAATAGAACATCCCTTCATATACTGAAAGACTAGTGGAAACTTCATAGATCATCCACATGGATTGGATCAGGTTGGATTTTAGATTAATCCATGTCCAATCCAGCCTTAACATATTTTAAAATTTTCTAATCCAATCCATAAAATATTTAAATCCAAACCAATCTAGTCATTCGGATTACAGATTGGATTGGATATTTTATACTTTCATATTTCCGCTCAGTATCTTTGATGTTTATACTTTATAATACACTAGCCCTTGATACTTGAATTATAACTCGAACTGGATAATATGTATACATGCAAAGAAAAATAATACCCGACAATCAAATTAAAGTTGAAGAACTCCATAAATCCATTATAAAAAGTTGAAGACCATGCAATCAAGCTAAATGCGTATATTAAATGTGAAATTTAAGTTTATTTCTATAAATGGTGGCTTACTATGTTTTTTTGCAAGTGATTTCTGACACATGATTCAAATAAGAATAATACAAGTTACTAGACAAGGATATAAAGACAAGTTAGATGACAAATAATGCGATCTCTTTGCTATGTTAAAACCAAACTATTCCCAAGAACACCCTTCAAGGCACTATAATATATCATTAGAATACAGGAATCATAAAAAATCATACTCGATTGAGTATCCAAGTCAAAACCAGTTTAAATATATACCGTCAGTTGGGCAATATGCCTCATTTAAAATGGACTTGAAATGGAATTTGGTGCTATATTATACCTGTTGGAGTGTATGCGTCATATGTATATATGGGTAAATGAATCTCTCCAAGATGCATTTACCACATCCAAAGTTTAGTCCCACATCTACCAGTGGTGGGACTTGGAGAGTCTATGGAGGCTATATAAGAATCCCATACCTCCTGTAACATATGAGAAAGTGCAATGCAACATATGGCCCTTTGATTAGTCAACATATGGTTTTGCATTTTTAATTAGTAAAAAAATATTAAATACATATAATTAATAAAAAATAAAAAATATAATCACATATTCACAATATAGATCAAATATTGTCAAATTTAAGGAAATGTTTCATCCAAATGTCAAAATAGACAAGATAAACAATTACAATTCATAGCATGAATCCAAAAAGTCATGGATAATGATGATCCTTTTAAAAAAGTAGATCCATGTTCTTAAAGGAATATTTCAGACCGTTCCTTCTAAAAAAGTAGATCCATGTTTCTAAAGGAATATTTCAGACCATTTAAAAGGCAGCGTAAGACTGCTTAAGGCTGTTTAAACAGCTGTTTAAGGCCGTTTATGCGGCCCGACCGTTTATGGGCCGCTTTTGGTTAAACGATGCGTTCGGGCACCGCATACGTTTAAACGGCCGTTTAGACCGTTTTTTGCATCCCTGGACTTCACAAGGCAATATATGGCCTGAAACAAAGTCCACGGGCATGGGTTCAGAAGCTTTCTGACTTAATTCAGAAGCAAGGGTTCAAAAGATCAAATGCATATCATTCTTTGTTTGTTCAGAAGACTCCTAGAGGTACTGTTGTTATCATGGTTTATGTTGATGATATACTTGTTACGAGAGACGATAGGCAGGGAATAAAGATGGTAAAAGCATTTCTAGGCCATCAGTTTGTTACCAAGGACCTTGGTACCCTACGATATTTTCTGGGGTTGGAATTTGCTAGGAATGCGCAGGGTCTCGTGATGACCCAAAGGAAGTATATTACAGACATGCTTGTTGAGACAGGCATGATTGGCTATCGACCTTCGACTTCTCCCATGGATCCTAGCATGAAGTTATATGATGATTAATCAGATGAGGTTGACAGGTGAAGATATAGAGAGATGGTGGGAAAACTTATCTATATTACTATCACCAGACCTGACATCGCTTTTGCAGTGAGTAGGGCGAGTCAGTTCATGGAACAACCCAAACAGGTACACATGGATGCCGTATACATGATACTGAGATATCTAAAGTCGTCTCCAGGTGCAAGACTATTATTCAGGAAAGAAATAAATATCTCAGTTTATGCATGTGCTGATGCAGATTATGCAGGATGCCCTAAGGATCGGAAGTCTACTTCAGGTTTTGCATTATTTGTTGGCAGTTCTTTGGTTTCTTGGAAAAGCAAGAAACAAACAGTGGTGGCTAGATCCAATGCTGAATCTGAATACAGGGCCATGGCACAAGCAAGTACAGAGATGA
Organism: Ottelia alismoides; assembly: GCA_037367405.1. Lineage (NCBI taxonomy): Eukaryota > Viridiplantae > Streptophyta > Magnoliopsida > Alismatales > Hydrocharitaceae > Ottelia > Ottelia alismoides. Next base: position 83,346 of record JAZKJV010001391.1, read on the forward strand.
TGTGGGTTCAAGCTGTGTTAGAAGTTCTGCATATAGATGTACCTCTTCCCATACAGCTACAGTGTGACAATCAAGCGGCACTATTCATTGCTAATAATCCTGCATTTCATGAAAGGACAAAGCATATCGAGGTAGACTGCCACTACACTAGAGATATGATTCAAAAGGGCTTTATTTCTACTTCCTATGCCAGTTCAGGAGAGCTGACTGCTGACATTATTACCAAACCATTGTTCAGAGGGCCATTCTAGAAGTGTTCTTCCAAGCTGAGCATGATTGACATCTATGCTCCATCTTGAGGGGGGTGTAGAGAAATTTCCAGATTTTATGTACTCTTTTGTTATGTTTTATTTCTTTCTTCCGTCTTATGTAATTTACCCATAGGTCTTCTCTGTATAAGAGAGCCTAGGGTTCTTTGGAAAAAACAATTCACTCATTTCTTCCAACAAAACCTACATGCAAACGAGAAGCAGCGACAACGATGCTCCTCCAGCCCTAACACCCAGTCCAAGCAGTGTGTCACCCTCTTCAGACCTAGGCCGCATCTCCTTAAGCGACACATCTCCAGGTGATACGTATCAAGCGTGCAAGAGGCGCCATCTCCTCCTCTGGCGGTGCTCAGGAGACACCTAGCCCGGGCGGCACGCCGTCCTCCAGGTTGTAGATCTGTGACTGGAGCGCCTCGATCTGCCGCCCAAACATGCTCACATGGTGCCTCGTACACCGTACCTCTGCAGCGGAAGCGCGGTGGAGCTCTATCCCAGCGGCGGCAAAGCTTATCCCTCATCCGCCAACACCGCCTCTGCGACCTCTCCTCCATCGTGCCGCCCCTCCAGTCTTCATCGCCAATACTCCTCGGAGAGCACTGCCGACGCTCCCTCCATGTTGACCTTTCATCGAACATCGGCACTAGCGTCGCTGCCGATCAGATCTCCTCAAGTCGGCGGCGGTTCTCCAGCGATGAGGAAGAGCTCCAACGCTCTCTCCATTGATGGAGTTCGATGCTCATGGCAACTCCTCGCAAAGGTTCGACACAGGTGGTAGCAGCATGATCTCCCCAGCATGATCTCCCCATAGGGGGCGACATGTCTACGAAGAAGGTTTCCTAATCGTAGGAACCCTAAGTAGCCCACGAAGGGCTGGTTGCCCTATTTTAAAAAAAAATCTTTTGGGCCCTCTATTTCGACCAACAGACTGAAAAAAGGGGCAAGGGGCCAATGCCCAATTAAGCTGTATGCCATAAAAAAAGGGGAGGCCAGAGAAGAAAAAAGAGAGGAGGGGAGCTGTTGAAAAAAAAAAGAGAAAGACAGAGATGCTATAGTCGACATGGAGCCCAATGGGGCCGTTTATTTGTTCAAAATGATGATGATGATGATGAATGAGATGCCTAAAAAAGGAAATAGCCGAAAGAGAAAAAGGAAGGAAAGAGGATTGCACAAAAAGAGAATCCATACGAAAAAATGAATGTTGATTCAAATTGCGAGAAGAAAAGCTGTAAAAAAACTACTGTGACAGCTTATGTGATGTTTTGTTTCTCCCCATCTTCATTTGTCTTCTCCCAACTTTGTCGATGTCATGTTTTCCGATAAGTATGGAGAAAAGGGGGGGGGGTGTTGTGTAGAATCACATGTATGTTTCAGATTCCATATTCAGATTCTTCAGTCCAGACCAGCCAGATTTTCTGACTCTACAGTTCAGTTTTCCAGACTCGACGATCAAATTCCGAGTCCTATTCAGATGTGCACATGTTTGCCATCGATTTTTATGTGGTTTCCATCTTTTATTTTTTGGTCAGAGTTTTCATGTGTTCCATAGGGACTCTTGAGTAGATATCCCATTCCATATGCCATGTGGGCTAGGATTTTCATGTGGTTTCATAGGGACTCCAGAGCATGGCCTCAAATTTCAGCGAAATTTGATCGAATTTCTGTCGAATATCGATATCCAGTCGAAATCGAAATTCGATCGAAATGGCTGAAATGACTGAAATATGGGGGCCCTAGTACAAAAAATGACCTAACTGACCGAAATTTTGGTCGAAATTCGACGAAAATTCCATTTCGGTCGATCACCGATTTGATTCAATTAACGTCACCGATATTTCTGTCGGCAAAATGTTAATTGAATCAAATTTCGACCGAAGATAAATGCCCATGTTTCTTTCGTGCCTATAACTTCATATTTACTATTAATTGTGTCCAACTATTTCACAAACTCTTACTATTTCTCTTTTAATGAATGAATTCATAAATATCAAATCCAACAATACTTGTAAAATA
>JAZKJV010001391.1:85724-130093 GCA_037367405.1 Ottelia alismoides
TGAATTACGATGTTTCGAAGGTCGTAGCGGTAATTGCAAAAGATTATAGGGTCTGCCGGGTAAAAATCCCATTATTTAATTCTTTCACAACATTTATAGGCAATGAATTCCTCTTTGATTAGATGAAAATGTGTAGAAAGGGATATGATGTTCTATCTTCTATTATCGTATTCTTATCTCTATTATTTCATCATATCTTATAGTGTTAGGTATTATATATTGGACAAAGAACATATAATTACATTGACATATATATAATTATAGTTTTCCACATATTTTTCTCTATAATCTGTGGCTTACGCCTCCACCACCTCGAGGCTATTCCTTGGCTCGATTTTGAGGAAAACGCCTCGTTTCACCTTTCGGTTTTTGAACCTTAGCTGTATGCGACTGTTGCTAACGATCACGATTGTTATTGCCATCATTGTTAATGCCACAACTGCGATCCCATTGTCCCAACTTCTTGCGGCCACAGTTCTCATCTTTTAAGGTGCATTATCTCTCCATCAATAGTTTTTTGTGAAGGTAAAAGGGGGTGTAGTCCCAAGGTGGTACCCAACATGAGCTAATATATTGATATATAAATAAAATATAGAGTTACAAGGTACAACTACAACTGAGTAAACCATGAGGAATGCAAGGCCCTTCCATGCTCGAGAACACTATCACAACAAAAAAGACTTGCTGCCAAAAGGAGATCATTCCTGACATGTTGAATCACCCATAAGAAAGCGAAAGGATTCCTACAATCATCCTGAGAGTTGCTACAAGAAGCTCTAATAAAGTCCGAGAAAGTACGACCATCTTCTACTTTTTGCCACGGAATGTCAATACTTGCCCAGAGAAGCCTCGAGGATGTGCATGAAAAGAAAGATGGTCTAGGTCCTCTGCATTAGTTTTACATTTGGGCCATAGAAGATCGCTGGTGTGAAGGGTCTTATCCTTGTAAACCTTCGCAAGCAACCAACCATGGCTAATTAGCCAAATGAATACCTCTATTCTATTCAGAATCTTGATCTTTCAAATCATGAGAAAAGCCTCTTCTCAAGTTGTCCTACAAGTTTTCCTGGACGACCAAGAAAAATCTGTAAGCCTTCTTAACCGAGAAGGCGCCATCGACCCAATTCTAATGATCCCTACCAGCAGAATTGGCATCTAGATCCCACTTCTCCCCATTCTTGCTCATCAAATCCTCTAATCTTTGTTCTGAGACTTTGTCGCAAAAGATAGCATCCGTGAACCCCCATACCATGCCCGCTTCACTGCACTTCCATGATCTGATGCCAAGGTGAATAACCTTGGAAATTGAGCGACGGGGGGACCTCCCCCAGGCCAATCATCTATCCAAAATGTGAACCCCTCTCTACTTCCAACAACGAGCGTCGACATAACAGTCATCTCAGGAAGCACCTTAAAGACACCTTTTCAAAGGGAAGATGGAGCAGGAATCTCCGCAGTCAATAAGGCAACACTAATGTTATTGTTAGAAAATAGGAAGCGGAAGCGGAATGATAAAACATAGCATAAATCTAGAATGATAAACATGAAGAACAAAAGATTTTACGTGGAACCCTACTCCGTGAGGAGCGGGATGAAACCACGGGAGAAGCCCTCAAAGGGGCGTGTCTTTCATTGAACTTTCTCGTCTGTTACAGGAGGCCTGGGGCTCCTTATATAGCCTCCACAGGGCCTCCAAGTCCCACCACTGGACGATGTGGGACTAAACCACTGGATGGGGTAAATGGATCCTGGAGGTATCCATTTACCCATCCACAACTCAATAGGCGCACTACTAAATACTCCAACACTCCCCCTCAAGCTGGAGCATGCAATGCTCAGCTTGGACAAACAAACAGAAAGAAACTCAACTCAACGCTACAGGACACTACGGACAATATCAACCCAACGCGCACTTGCTGCAGTTGAGGACGTTGCTTCTCATGCCGTGCAGGTGAGGAGGACGAGCGAGCTAGAGTGTGAGTCAACTGAAGACTTGGAATCTGACCGTCGAGTCTGAAACTGCGCCTGAAGTCTCCTCGTCGGAGAACTGGGTCTCTCCCATCTGGCTCAGAGAACGGTACACTGCTCTGGTGTACCTATGATACCACATGAAAACCCTTGCCCTCAATGGCATAGGGATTGGTCCTCTACTCTGGAGTCCCTATGGCTCACATGAGAACTCTGGCCTGACAACAAGAAGAATGATGGGGACCTCTGACAATGATGGCAACATATGCTTATCTGACAATGACCGCATCCTTGTGCGTGTCTGAAAACTGAGGACTCAGAAGCAATCGTCGAGTCTGAACAACTGTTCATTTGTAGAGTCTGATCAACTGACTGGTCTGGAGACTGGCATCTGAATCTGAATTCTGGAATAATGTAACAGACTTGTGACTCTACATATACTCCCCCTTTCTCCCATACTTGTCGGAAAATGAACATCGTCAAAGTTGGGAAAAGACAAGATAATATGGGGGTGAACAAGAACATCCAAAAACTCGCGGCTTTTCTTCAAATTTTTTTAAGCCGTCCTCTTTTTTTTAAAGCCGTTTCAATTTTTTTCGGCTTTTCACCATCAAATATTTTTTTCTTTCAAATGCGTGCGGTTTTTTTATTGCACGCGCCTTTTCTCTCCCTCCTTTTTTTCAAATTAGATTTTTTTACTTGACGTACGGCTCTTCATCTTGTACGCGCCTTTTTTTATAACTTTGCGGGTTTTTTTCAAAATAATACTTGGCCCACTTGGGCGCATATTGCAACTCCCCCCCTTTTTTTTAATGCAGGCCTCCCCCTCCTTTTTTTTCTTCCTTTTTTTTTAATACAAACGACCAATCAGGGCTTCGTGCCCACGCACCCCCCATTTTTTTAAAGTAGAGAGCCATCGGGCCCTCTATTTATTACCAAATAACGCTTGACTAGGGTTCCCAACTGGGAACCCATCTTTCTACCGCCGTCGACCCCTTGGGTTTGGAGAAAGGTGTTGCGCGGCCTGGGATCTGGGGTTTGCGTGGCAGAAACGCCTGCTACAGGAGATGGCGCGGAAGAAGCGCCTGTTGGGGTTTGCGCCGATGAAAGCCCCGCGCTGCCAGGAGTCCGAGCGGCTCCGAGGAGAGTGCCTCACGGGAATATATAGCCTGTGCGTGGTCGAGGGGACTTGGAGCGCCGCCTGGGCGCGCCACGGGACTGGAGGGTGCGGGCTTCTGCCCCGGGGCGCAGCGCGCGCGATGTGCGCCTGGGGTTCGCGCCGCCTCGGAGGAGGTGCCCGCTCGAGGTGGACCTGGGGGCGCCTGGAGCGTGGGACCGCCTGGTGCGAGATGGGAGGGTCTGGAGATGCGCCTGCGCGCCGCCTGATGTGCGAGATCGGGAGCAGCGTTCGGGAGTCGCGCAGCCGTGGGGCTCAGCCCAAGGAGGAACTGGCGGGGGTGCACTTGCGCCTGAAGTGAATCTGTAGATATTGCCTGGGATATGGGGCTGCGCCTGTGCTGGTGCGTGAGGAACCGCCGCCTGGAGGGCCTGATGGTCGTGCGAGGGGCTGCACGCGTACGAGGAGGAGGAGATCCCGCTTGGGGAAACCGCCATGAAGGAGATGTCGAGCATCATCTGGAGCAGTTGGTGGCGTTGCCAAGACTTTGGGGTGACGAGGAAGATGCGCACATCCTCTTCCTTTAACAGATGCGGCTAGGGCTCTGGAGTTTGGAATCGCCTGAGAGGAGGATGCTGGGGCTCGCCAAGAGACACCGATCTGGAAATCTGGAGATGAAGGTGCCGCCTGGGAGGCGCACGAGGACTGGAAATAATGTGCCGCATGACCATAAATTAGGATTTCAGATATGAACCCTAGAACTCGGATCTTAAACACCGAAAAACTCATAATAATATTCTTCTCCAACAACTTTCACTAGCATAAATTACAAGAATATCAAGAACTGAGTTTGATAAACAAATCTCGAAAACAAATATGAACAACATGAAAATCCCGAGGATCGAACCCGCTCTGATACCATGTTAGAAAATAGGAAGCGGAAGCGGAATGATAAAACAGAGCATAAATCTAGAATGATAAACATGAAGAACAAAAGATTTTACGTGGAACCCTACTCCGTGAGGAGCGGGATGAAACCACGGGAGAAGCCCTCAAAGGGGCGTGTCTTTCATTGAACTTTCTCGTCTGTTACAGGAGGCCTGGGGCTCCTTATATAGCCTCCACAGGGCCTCCAAGTCCCACCACTGGACGATGTGGGACTAAACCACTGGATGGGGTAAATGGATCCTGGAGGTATCCATTTACCCATCTACAACTCAATAGGCGCACTACTAAATACTCCAACAGTTATAGATAAATCGAAGAAGACAGCACACCAATGCCTCACTCTTTCCCGAAATCTAAACACCCATTTAGCAAGCATCACCATATTCATAATCTCTAACTTCTCACACCAAGTCCACCCATCCTCTTAGGTTGAGTCACCGATTTCCATCCCACGAAATGGATCCCAATTCATCCTTGCTTACCATCAACCTAGAGGAACCACCTTATTAGATATTCCATTCTTATGTGCACCCCAATCGGAAGCAATCTTGTGAAGCAATAAAAAATCAGACTTACCGAGAGAACATGCTTCAATAGCACTTGAATAGTCTCATTTCTACGGGAGCTTGGACTCCCAGCTACTACTCCCGTACCTTTGTACTATGACAACAAGCCCGCTACATACATTGCCACCAATCCCATATTCGATGAGCGGACTAGCACATTGAATTTGATTGTCATTTTATTTGAGATGCAATAGGAGGGAAGAACACTACTACTCATATCTCAATAGATCTTTGGCTTGCAGATATATTCAAGAAGGCCCTATTGAAGAAACACATTTTTGGTTGATTTTCAAATTGGGCATGATCGATAGACATGCTCCAACTTAAGGGGGAGTGTTAGAGTTATTTGATCATCATTATTTCTTTATTTCTTTATTGAGTCCTGCAACCACTTCGAGTTCACTTATGTAATTATCTCTTTTTTATGCTCCAAGGTTTCACACTATATAGGAAACCTCATAATCCTAAAACAATGTATCCATTCATTCTCAACTTTTTTCCACAATCCCAATGTACTCCAAGCAGTCCAACTGCCACTCAAGTCTCCCTGGACCCAGGACATTGAAAGAACAGATGATCGCCATCCTCTGTCACCCCCTACACTTGGGACATCTTCCCTCGTACCTCGAGAAATCCTCTCCCTTCTAACTACTGTCAATATTTTTCCTTTTCTAAGCATACACATAAAAATCTTGATCCGCATTGACACCTTTTACGTCCAAACTCTCCTGTAATCCCGAGTCACCTCGTCACTTCCCATCATCAACGGGATAGTTAAAATCGCATACACCTTCTTCACCGTGAGCACCTCGTCCCTCCAACACCAAGAATCCCAACCTTGGAATGCGTACGTGGTTATTTAGAATCCCGACCATAACACTTTTGATCTTGGTGGGTGCATGACGTAGTGTCGGAGGATTTGGAAGTGGAAAATTCCAACGCATGTGAAGGTATTTATGTGGATGTTTAGGAGGGGAAGGGTGTTGACTGGCGACATATTTGCATGATTCGTTCAAGTTGATCCCACCTATTCTCGTTGTGAGGAGGATGTCAAAGACGCATATCATATTTTTTTCAAGTGTAGGAGTTTTTTGAAGGCTTGGGATCTATTTGAGAATTCGTTGGTGCATACTGATGGTGTGTCTAGTTTTTGGGACTCCATTGGTGTGGACTGGAATGTCACAGAGGAGAGATCGAGATGTATGACTATGATTTGGGATCTTTGGTCAGCCAGAAATAGTGTGGTTTTTAGGCATGACTGCTTTTATGGTGAAAATATTGTGGCGCATGCTAAGGTGCTAACCGAAAGTTGAGGCATGTATTTTTTTTATTTTTTCTACCTGTACTAGACCTGTAAATTTTTTGTTATCAAATGGTGAGGTTTTCGAGCACGTACCTATACAGTCGAGGCCCTTTTTTCTTTCAAATAAAAATCCTGACCTTCCAATGGTTCCTCAGTTAATGCCAGTTTGCTCGATAGACACAAGAACTCCTCAGTTTTGTAGTCAGATAAATTCGCCACAACATCTACAACACATGCTTCCTTGTCCATTACGAAAGCAAAAAGTCTAGGAAAGATGTCACATTGGAGTGAAGCAACTACCTCATGCAAAACATTGAGGGCGACACCACCACATTCGTACATGCACAAAGATTGGGTGAGATGTAATAAATAGATCGTAACATCCTGGCTAGTAAATCAGAGCCATCCCCAAATATACGGATCACCACTTTGCAAGCATCATCTTGTTCATGTTGCCAATTCGCAGTAGCCCCAACCCCATCCTGATATGCTTTGTCACCGTGTCCCAATCCACAAGGACGATGCCCTTGCCATCGTCAAAAGAAGACAGCAAAAAATCGCATCATCAATGCCTCCAATCGCCTCCAAACTCCACCAACAAACACTCACGATATGAGGAAGAATATCGGGATCGCTGCCAAAACTGCCTTCACCATCACCAACCTCCCCCCTCCCTTGAGAGGCATGAAGCTCTCCACCCTGGCATTTTTTTCTCAAGCTTCTTAATCGTCAACAACCAGTCTGCCTATATAAGCCGCATGCAGAACATAGGTAGCCCGGGATACGAAATGGGTAAGCTCCTTCAAGTGGTAGATAAAATTGCCTCACATGCCATTACCATGGGTAACCCAAAAAGAACAAGGATTGCCTTGGCTCCATTAGCCCTCAAAACTGAAAGATCCTTGAAAAAATAAAGTACTGGTTTGATCCACTCACACACAGTAATCCCTCTTTCAATAAAGGAAATGGTGTCGTCTTCATATTGTAAGTTTGGTTGAGAAGTCATTTCTAGAGTAATCTTTGAAGAAGCCTCCTTCCTCGGCAAGCTTCACATGATCGCCATAACATCCACAACCAAAATAAACAAAAGGGAGGTCAGAGGGCAACCTTTGTTTCCTGCCTACCATTGACCATCACCGAAAATGAAGAGGTAGTGATGCACCTCTTCATCCAATCAATTCAGATGTCAGGGAACCCCCTCCGGACCATGGGGGCTCATATGATCATCTAATCCATGCAATCATAGACCTTCGAGAAATAACACGCCCTCCCCCAGTTCGACACGATCTCAAATGGCATAACTACTGTGACATCCAGATCCGAATGACCCGAACACAACCCGGTTAAGAGTTTGAATGATCAATTAATATTCAATTGATATTGAAGAAATCCAGATCGATCCATTGATCACAGATCGAAATTCGTTCGATCGCAATCGATTAAAAGTCGATCGCATTGTAATGCGTGCCATCGAAAAAGCCGCAACTCAAAATCGGAAACCGCAAAACAAATCGAGACCACCTAAAAATTCAATTCGACGAAATAAAACCAACAAAATCGACCGTTCATCAATCAGAAGTCATTTGATATTTTTAAATAACAAAATTTAGTAACAAACCAAGACCGTATCTCGAGAATTTCGGGAAATTATACCCGATCCCAAGTATATGAATATTACACTCATTTTGATCAACATTCGTAGACGGTCAAAATGGGATATTGTGCACACGAGTCCGAGTTTCGAGGCGCGAGTATGGACGACTTTGATATCTCAAATAAATGAGAGAGAATGAAAAAAATTAAAAAAATTATTTATTTTCCAGCAGCAGCCTTCCCTTCCACTTGGCCTTCTCTTTTTCACTTGTCAACACAAGGAAACACCCTTCTTATTTATAACTCCAAGCCCCTTTTCTTCCTTTCCAATATTCCCAATTATTCTTCAAATTCTCCATCGAAGGAGCAGCCCCAACCCTTCTTCTCTTCTTGGCTGTAGAACAAGCTACAACTGAAAGCTCTGTTCTCCTCCTCCTTGCTACACAGTAGCTGGAGTTGCAACTACTACAAGTAGCCAGAGCTGCTACAGCCCCTCCCTGCTACTGCTCCAGGCAGATCTGCTGGAGCTGCCTTAAGCAGCTGCTGTTACTGCCAAATCCTAGCAGCAAGTGCCGCTACCAACAACAACGAAAGCTTGCTGACATTTCCTCCAAATTTGAAGATTTAGAGAGGTACAGTCATATTCCCTTCCTCTTGCTGCCATGTATGTATAATCATTTACCCTCCTTTTGCTGAAATTTCATCCAATGTAATTCAAATTCGAGTCTCACAATTTTAGCTCTTGATCTTAGGTTTCAAGAGATGAGAAATTGGGGATTTTTCTTTAGTTTTTAAGCTACTGATTTGATTCAAAATTTTAATTTAATAAAAATCCTCGACTTATTGAATGCAAGGAACAGAAGTAGTTACATGCACATCAAAATTTTGTTATTTATTCTTGTCCAGTCCCAGAGTTGACCTCCCTTTCGTGAAGAACTAAAGGATGAGGAATCCAGCCATAACATTCCCAACTCCACATACTCAATACAAGATGAGGCATGTGGTGAGCAACTAGGTGGTCGACCTACTTAAATAAACCTTCTTCACTAGCATTCTCCTTCGCATCAACCTCGTATAACTTTACCTTCAGAGGCACTTTAGCCTTCAAAGTAATGTAATAGTCACTGCCAACTATGTGATACTCTGTTTTCAAATTAAAAACGATATCTGCTAGGTACAAATTAAACATGGACATATTACCAAGGAGTTATAAGATCTAATGGAAACTAGATAAATAGCAGATGTTCTAGATAAAGTAATAGATATGAAGATAGATTCCAGCAATGCATGAGAAGAAAATCTGTTGACTGGTTGAAGAGAACTATTCAATGAAGAATATAGTGTGTTCACCATGATCCTTGGGAATCTTTTATGAATTAAAGTCCAGAACAAGCATTAAAGAAAACTCAAGATTAGTTTTGATATTGCAACTAAAAGCAATATATTTATACAGTAGATACATTCCATATTCACGGTGAGCTGCAAGGGCACTTACTTTTTATTTTCAATTTGAGTAACAGTAAAAGTAAACAGTACTTTTTAATCCATTTTTTAAAATTTGAGCAGTAACATTAAACAATACTTTTTATTTTCAAAAGGGATTTTTACCTAGCAGACCCTATAAACGTTTTAAAATGCCTCTATGACCATTTGCACAACATAATTACCCCATCGACCTTGTAAATTACCCCAAGAACCCCCACGAGCTTAAAACATATTACCCGGAGGGTTCATGGGGTAAGAGTTGGCAAGTTTAGGGAAATAATTATACATACATGGCAGCAAGAGGAATGGAATATGATTGTACCTCTCTAAATCTTCAAATTTGGAGGAAATGTCAGCAAGCCTTTGCTGTTGTTGGTAGCAGCGCTTGCTGCTAGGATTTGGCAGTAACAGCTGCTTGAGGCAGCTCCAGCAGATCTGCCTGGAGCAGTAGCAGGGAGGGGGCTGCAGCAGCTATGGCTACTTGCAGTAGCTGCACTTCCAGCTACTGTGTAGCAAGGAAGATGAGAGCAGAGCTTTCAGCTGTAGCTTGTTCGACAGTCAAGAAGAGAAGAAGGGTTGGGGCTGTTCCTTCGATAGAGAATCTGAAGAGTAATTGGAAATTTTGGAAAGGAAGAAAAGGGGTTTGGAGTTATAAATAAGGAGGATGGGTTCTTGTGTTGACAAATGGAAAAGAAAAAGCCAAGTGGAAGGGAAGGCTGCTGCCATTACAAGTAGCTGACGACCAGGAATGAAAGTTGTTTGAGAAGGCATGATGATCAAGTCAATGACTCTCGTTTGTCAGGACCTTCGCCACTATAAAATAAATGGTGTTTGACAATGTGAATGGCCTAAAGTCCACCCATTCTGCGACTTTCTTCTTCAGAAGGAGGTGATATCTTTTACAAGCGTATATCACATTATGAGGCCACCTATAAATAAAATGCAAGTTCTCTTGACAAAATATTTAATGTCACGCAAAAAGTAGCGCAAACTGTACTCCAAAACTTGTGCTGTTCTATTAATCCTAAGCAGGGGTATATGGCCTGTTCGCGATGTTCAAGTTTCTTATCAACTCCATCTCACATAACACAACGTTTTACTTTTTTTTTATGTGTTTTTACCAACTATTTCATACGATCATAATAGCTTGACCTTAGTGCAAGCTATATGATTCCCTTTATTGTATGTACTTTTGCAAGTTCGTGATGTTTTTATGATATGAGAAAAAGAAATATGTCGAAGAACCACAATACAAAAATCTGCTATGATTTTATTTTTTGTGGTCACAGACTCACAGTAAGGGAGGAGCCATTTAATTATTAAAATTCTCTTTACTTGTTCCAAGACGTTAATATTTATAAACATATTAGACTTTGTGTGCAGCATTTCTTAATCATTACTCTCTGTAGACATTTCGCAGCTCATGTTTCAGTATGCTCACTAAAAGCACCAGCGAGCTTTCTATTAAAACTTCAATCTAACAGTGGATTTTTTTCAGGATCTCCAATCAGGGCTAATGCACATTGAGAAGACTGCAGATAAACGGGGCAAAAGCAGCCGTGGTACTGAGTGGGGTGAAAAATGGTGGGAACATTATAATTCTTCTGGCCAAGCAGAGAAGTCAGCTGACAAATGGTGCTCCATAGATCGCAACACACAATTGGAAGTAGGACATGCTCACGTTTGGCATGAAAGGTATGCCATATCTCTGTAATTGTGTCAACCTTGATTTTTTCGAGAATTTAACTTCAATATCCTGTTTGGTTGCCAGGGTATCCTGAGATACCGTAGCATATCCCTAGCTCCAACCTTGCATTCCTGGGTTGGGAATACTTGTATTGATCCTACAATTTCTTTGGTATAATGATTTTTAATCTTGTTCAAATACACTTATTAACATAAAAAAGATATTATAATCATTAAAAAAGTTAATATAACATATAATCAATGTCACATCACATCACAATTATCATTCCAACCATCACAACTCTCCAAACAGCTACTATTCACAGGAGGATACCCCAACCCAGCCCAACTCAGTAACCAAACAGGCCCAGTTTTCTGTATGTTCCTTGATGTATATGTATTTTTGTTAAGAAGTTAAAAAGCAAGGGAAAATATAAAGACATTTGGCATCTTTTCGATTTCTAGACGCCATGCAACACTCGTTTGAAGTCTGAATAGTTCCAAGAGAATTTTATTCATTGTGATTCAATTAAGATTTCTAGACGCCATGTAACACTCGTTTGAAGTCTGAATAGTTCCAAGAGAATTTTTTTCATTGTGATTCAATTAAACCCATAAATGTTACTGAAACGAAACTAGGGGCGATCTTATTTTCAACCCCTGAACACAGCAAGTAATGCTACAATCTTGATTTTCCAGGTAATTGTATACAGATATTTGTCTATGGCTATGAAATCAAGCTTGCCACACTAATCTTCTCAATGGTTTTTTTGAAGGAAAATTCCCCTGTATCGTAGCCCTCAAACTTTATTAAACTATATATGGTCACAAACATTTTATATTATTATGTACCGTATGTAAGCTGCATCTTTAAAAGGCGACTTTGATTTTTGCTAAAGCCACCTCTACAAGAGGTGGCTTCCCATCGATTTATTCACAGAAACAATAAGAGATGAAGCCGTCTCTTGTAGAGGCGGCTTTGATTCTAGCGAAAGCCACCTCTTGAAGAGGCAGCTCTCATTGGTACCTTGCACATAAAAAAACTAAAGGCAAAACGGCCTCTTCAAGAGAAGGCTTATCTACAGTACATAACAAAATAATTTATTTGCAATCGGATATGGCTAATAAAGTTCAAAGGTTGTGGTATACATGAACTTTCCTCTTTTTTTTGTTTTAACCAGGTGGGGTGAGACCTATGACGGAAATGGTGGTAGTGAGAAGTACACGGATAAGTGGGCAGAGCACTACGAGGGTGACGGATGGTCGAAATGGGGTGACAAATGGGATGAACACTTCAACTCCTACGGGCATGGGCTGAAGCAGGGGGAGACATGGTGGCAGGGGAAACATGGAGATCGCTGGAATCGCACGTGGGGAGAGGGTCACAACGGATCTGGGTGGATTCACAAGTATGGTAAGAGCAGCAGCGGCGAGCACTGGGATACTCACGAGCGGGAGGACACCTGGTACGAGAGATTCCCACATTTCGGATTCGACCATTGCTTACAAAACTTGGTACAGCTTCAAGCCGTTCCCAAGCAACCTCCCTCAACTTCGGAGTCTTCGTTGTCTGAATCCAGTGAAGAAGAATAGCAGAGCTGTATGCATCTGTATGACATGGTTTTGTTCGTGGTCTCGCCATTGCCTTTGAGCTATTTCTTACTACGATCTAATGGTTTCTTCTTGCTCCAGTTTCTTAGAAGTAGACTTGCATATTGCCTTCTCTGATCCGAGGTGCTCTTATTAAGCGGGAGGCGTCGCATAACGGTTCAGTTTATCCCAAGGCGAGCATTTCCTCAACCTTGAGGATGAGATCGTGACGGGAGAGGTCCGAAACTCATTGAGATTTGTTATCTTAGGTTGCTTATATCTCAGGAGACCTTTCAGGATGTCTTGCAAATGATCTGCTTGTTTGTAGGAAATAAAATGTTAAGGGTGTCTCAGTCATATATAATGCATGATGCATATATTTAAGCCTGTTAATATGATCGGTCATGCATATATTTAAGTCTTGTCACGAAAATTATTGTCAAGAAGATGAAAGTTGGAAAATGAAGGAATCGTGAATATGGTAGAAATCATGCCCTAATATTCCTCCCCAGAATATGGTAGAAGTCCAACCACCCGCGAACAAGGCAGAGTCCTCTAGCTATAGAACTCCTCCCGTCTCGCTTGCTGGAATCCGATCCAGTCAGCTAGAACCCGAGCCGGGGGCGGCTAAGCCCGGCATCCCTAAGACCCCAGGTCTCGCCCAAAGACTTCCACGCCAAGACACTTCTCCTCTTCCCATCACCTTCTGCAACTACAGCTCCACCCCAGCTAGACAAAAGCCTGTGAGTTCGCATATGAGTCCAAGCACCTCGTCCTGCATCGTATACGTGGGTGGAGGTGCACACATCACTGATGAACCTTCTAAGAGAAAGCATAGCGGCTAAACGGACCCCTCTCTATCGATTGGTTTTCAGTCTTCCGGGATCAGATGGGGATCATATAGATTGTAGGTTAAATATGGCATAGATATGAAAGCATACCTGCAAGTAGAGTATCAAAATGAATGTTAGCATTGTGAGAAGCAATGGACGGTTATTTTTTTTTAAAAAAATCACTACTTAGTAGACATGTTACACCTAACAAAATTTACTCAATTAATGTGCAGCATGGATGATTGGATATTTAGTTTATCAAGACACTTCATAAGCATATGTAGATATAGGGAGAGAGAAAGGCGGGGAAGGTTGGATTTGATAACAAATAAATAGAGATTGTGTAAGAACAACGCAACAAAACATTCGGTTCATACATGAAGTTCAATGTATTAACTAACAAAATAAATGAGACACATACGAAGACATAATTGTTCAATATTTACATTAAAAAAACAAACGGGGACACCTACTAAGATGTAGAAAGTAACCTGCAGGATACGTAGATAGGACGGCGAGAATTTGACTTTCACCCGAATACTTAATAGATTCAGATATTAATAAATTATTAAGCATTTTAACAAATGACTAATAGTAAGCATGTGAAAAAATAAGTTTATATTTTTATACGGGTAGAAATTTCATGAAGATAGTTGTTGTTATTAAAACAGTAATTGTATTCATAAAACATCGATTAAATAAAGCTTACTTCTGATTCAATCGATAATAAATATCATACTGTAGATTGAGTTAATAGTGTAATGGGAAGGAAGCAGTTGAATTGATACAAATAGTGTCAAAATATAGGAAATAATTATTGTAATATGAAAAACAAGAAAATTCATGATGCAAAAATTAGAGTAATAGTATTACAAAAAATTCATAAATTTTGAAAGTTGTTTTTTTAAACATAATGCATGAAGGTAAAGACAACAATAAACAAAAGGGTTTTTATTAGTTGTGCCCCTCCGAGATATTCCAATGTCAGTTGTTCCCCTCCTTTTTTGGGAATATCAGTTATGCCCCCGACTTCTTGTCATTCTATCACTTGTGCCCCTAGAGTTAGTTGTCGTCCATCCCCAACTCAGACAGACGTTAACTTTAGGGATACATTAAGAATTAAATTTAAAAATATAGGCTGGAAAGTCAGTGCTCTTCCTCCCTCTCTCTTCATCATCCCCAACCTCCTACTCCTCCTCCAGCATCTCCTCCCCTCCTCCCACCACGGCACCTCTCCCTCTGCCCTCATGATGAATCCACATTTCATCATCTTTATTCTATCATTTTGGCCTCAAAAACCCTGACAAATGCTTGTAAATACCCTTAATTCCCGTATTTTAGCATTCATGCATGTGTGTGTAAATAGTATTAAAAATACTGTTTTTAAAGTCAAAATAATAGAATAAAGAAAAGAAAAAGAATAAAATATTGTAAATATTTTATGATCTGAAACCTCGAGACCTTGGCATCTCGATGTACAGGTCGACAAGGAATAAAGTAGGGGGAGATAAGGGCCAGAATCCAATAAAGATTCCTTTTATTCAATTCATTCTTTATTCATTTTGGGACCTATTTTTGGTTCTACCTTTTATACCTCAAATAAAGAAACTTTGTACATGAAAGTTGTAGATAATTAAATATAAAAAAATACAAAATTGATTTCATACAAAATATTATACAGACAAAAAGCTATGATATGAAAAAAATTCCAGAATTCCAACTTCCCAGACTTGTATCTCTCAAATAAAAACTCAAAACACATCAAAATCACCTTTAATTGTATATAATTTTCAATAAGCTATTTAATGAAGGTGGTTTCGTATTTTGCGGAGCCACAATTTGAAAGTTAGGTTTTGGACCCCTATTGTGTACTTGTACAGATTAAAATATTCATTTTATTTATTCTTCATTATTTTTATAATTTCTTATTTTGATAATTTTGTAAATATTATTTACAATAAATGTGTATATTAAAATCAGAATAAAACATTAAATAGAATACAAAAATAAAATACTTGTATATAATACATAGGTATAATACCTGTAAAGATACCTGTATAATTAGTACTCCTATTTTATTAAGTGTACAAAACACTTCAGAAAAATAAAATGAAAATATATTTAAGTGTATAAAAATATTTTATAAATTTATAAA
This sequence comes from Ottelia alismoides, assembly GCA_037367405.1. Taxonomy (NCBI): domain Eukaryota; kingdom Viridiplantae; phylum Streptophyta; class Magnoliopsida; order Alismatales; family Hydrocharitaceae; genus Ottelia; species Ottelia alismoides. The sequence goes on from JAZKJV010001391.1 coordinate 100,969, forward strand.
ATAATAAACAAAATTAATAAAATTAAATACATAAAATAAAAATAAAATATTAAAATATATAGATATGTATACCTATATAGGCTATAAAAGGTAACTTGTATTCTTATACCTCAAAAAATTAAATAAAAATCGTAATAAAATAATTTAGAAAATAATAAACATTTTTTATTTAATAACTGAAAATTAATAAAATCGTTTAATATTTTTAAATGAATTTACAAATCTTTTTCCAGAGGTTTTTCATGGTTGGTCCACGTAGACCAACCAGGAGGCTTGGACATTTGACCTTCGGTCAACTATCTGACCATCCCCTCTGTTGCATGTCAGAACGAGGTTTTGACTCCTTTTCTCGATTTTTTCGAGGACAGCCCTTGCACTAAATCATGATACCTCCTTCTTGACTTTTATGCCTCAATCATCGCTCTTGCACGCCCAAGCTTCTCCTTGGGCTGAGGACCGACGATTTCGTCGATCTCCCTCGATCTTCCCATCGCCTGACCCATTTCGTCAAATATCATATATAGAGCCTCGACCTTCATTTGAATTTTTGAACCCTTTGGGACCCAAATTTCCTCCATCTTTCGTGCGCCATTGGTGAAGGGAGGTGACGGCTCCCAATCCCAGCCGTCAGGAGGAGCGAAGAAGGGCCGAGGCGTCTCCACCACCTCCAGCGAAGTCCCACCGTCGAGGTACCCCCCCTCCTAGTTTTCAGACCAGTCGAGCATTGTTCTTCATTTTTCTTTGCTTGGTTAGTTTAGATTTGGTGCCGTGAACCCTTAGCTTCCTTTAGGTTCGCCCAGATTCGCGTAAATCACTTCCACTCGTAGTCCGCCGGAGTTGGCTCCGGCCAACCTCTAGTTCGCCGACACCCGTACCATTTTGCGTTGCAAACTGTCGAGGCATTTTGCCCTCGACGGTGTCACCTTTTTTGTGCAGGTCTTGGAGCCCATCGCACGCCTGGGGCGATTTTGGGAGTTCGCCGGAGGCATCTGGAGGTGCTCCGCTCCTCCACCTCCGCCGGCGCGTTCTGGTGGCCGCCGCCACCCTCTGAAGCCTCTAGTTGCTAGTGGACACCTGCAGGAGCACCTCGGTCACTTTTGGAGCTCGGAGAGCGACCGGAGGCCGTGATCGAGGGCGGGTCGTTCTTCCCTGTTCTTCATCCTAGCCTCTCTACTGTCAGATCAGAGGCTGGCGCCCAGGTGTACAACAACCATTGGATCCCTCTCGCCCTCAGCCGTCCGATCGTCATCTACCTTCTAATCTCGGCCGCAGGATCGCGGAGGGGTATCACGCAAGGAGAGCGCGACGCGGGGCAAGCCATCGATCATCTGGCGTCCAGTCCTCCAGAGCTTTGGGTATGTTGCAGACTCGCCCTCGCTCATTTTTGTATTTATTAAATAGTATATAATGTTTCATTTATTTTGGACATTTTGCGGAAACCCCCTAGTTCTTATAATTGCACTCTAGCCCCTGTCCACGTCACCTCACGTGATACACACACGTGGGGTGTGGGATTTTTGCACGGGAGCCCCTGTTATCTTTGTTAATTCCGTTTAGTCAAGGAATTATTTTATCAAGTGTAATATTTTTTGGACTATTTGCAATATAACCCCTATAGGTTTTGTTATTTACATTTAAGTCCCCGCCAGGCACGTGCTAGTCGCGTGCATGCCTGGAAAGTTGCACTATATCCCCTGGGTTTTTGGCTATTGGTGATTGGTCTTGGAACTTTGTTAATTAGTTATAAATTTCTGGAAAAATTGCACGTTGGCCCTAGATGTTTTGGATATTTACATATATACCCCTACTAGTGTTGATTTTTCTCTTTGTTATTTGCATTTATTTCATTCGTCTATAAAATCCTAAAAATTTCCAAAAAAATAGCATAAGCTCCTGTTTTGTTGCTCTATCACGCCATATTTTTATTTTATATTTTTATTTTATTTTAATATTTATAAAAATTCAAAAACATGTATTTTCTCTACTGTCTGCATTAGAAAATACATAAAAATTATCAAACCCCCTTGAAAAATTCCAAAAAAATATATTTTTCTATGTGTTTTAGCTTCAGTCCAAAAATCACTAAAAAATTCAAAGGAAAATCCCTAAAAATAACAAAACCCTCAAAATCTTCATAAAAATCGTAAAAATTTTAGGAAAAATCCTAAAAATATAATTATTGTCTCTGAATTTTCTATATTTTATTACCTATATTTTAAAATTCATTTAAGGAATTTTGGACTTTGTTTCATATTTTTCATCCTCATTTTAGTTTCAACCTTTTAGTTTATTCACTGTTTTCAGTATTTTTGACTTGAAAAATACCAAAAAATTAGAAAAAAATCTAGAAAAATCACAAAAAATATTATAAAATATAAAAAACCCAAAAATATTTCATTTACTGAATTTTGACTATTTTACCTCTTTTTATAAATACATTGTCTACATTTTCTTATATTGTAAATTTGTTTTATTAAAAGAAAATAAAATATAAAAAAATATAAAATATAAAAAGAAAATTAAAAATCAAAAAATTGAAAATCAAAATATAAAATATAACTCAAAAATAAAATAAAAAATATAAAATTAAAACCCACAAAAATAACATACTTATAGACATTTGATCACATTCATTCTTGTGCATAGATTGCCCGATCTCTCCTGCTTGTTCCCTGTGTTCGACACTCTACACATACTTGCACCTATACACACTTTTGTTGTAGAGTTCTAATAAATTTTAACTCCGCACATTTACTTTCATTGCTTGATTTACTTGTTGTGGGTTAATTGTTGATTTAGCCCAGATTTCGAGCGAGGTCAATTCGACGACTGTTGATTCGCTTTGTGAATCGACAAGACCTCCCGATTTCTTGATTAATCACCTGAGCTCTTCCCCCGCCCCCGCACCTCCCCTCCGCTCCCGCACCTTCTTCTTTGCCCCCAGCTCCTCCCACTGGCCCGCACCTCTGCACCGAGCTGCTTCCCGCCCCGGCTCCTCCCGTCGGTCCGCACATCCACCCCGAGCTCCTCCTCGCACTCGGCTCCTCTCATCGCCCTCTCACCTCCCCTCCGTCCCTTCCTCTTCGCCCCGTACCTCCCTCTCGACCAACAACACCTCGCCTTCGCCCCCGCTCCTCCCCTCCGGCCCCCAGCACCTCCGTTCCTCCCCCGCTCCTCCCTCCGCCCCCTGCACCTCCGTTTTGCCCCCGCACCTCACCTCCGCCCTCGCTCCTCCCCTCCGCCCATCACCTCCATTCCGCCCCTGCACCTCCCCTCCAGCCCCTCTCCTCCGCTCCGCCCGCAACACCTCCATTCCAACCCCCCTCACCTCTCTCTCCGCCCTCAGCACCTCTCTCTCCGCCACACACCTCCCTCTCGACCCCCAGCATCTCTCCTTCGCACCTGCTCCTCCTCTCTGCTTCTAGCACCTCCGTTCCGCCCCTGCACCTCCCCTCTGCCAAGTTCACCGACCTCGCTATGCCAGGTTCATCGATTTTGCCTGCCAACCCACCTTCAGCATTTATTTAGTTAACTTAAATTTCTTATTAATTGATTCATAAAAATTCATCGAAAAATTCAATAAATTTACCATTTGATCCGCAATGAGCAATATATCCGTGAAAATGCAAAAAAAAATAGCGATTTAACGGATGCAAGAAGGTGTAATTAAGAGAGAGAAATTATGAAGAGAAAGGAAGAATGACACACAGAGGAAGAAGAAGATAAAGTAGTCTGGACAATTACGTCCCTCTTAACTTGACCATGGTTTGAAAAAACCATGGTTAAGTTCAACTCGTTGACGGCTAAACTAACGGAGGGGCACAAGTGATAGAACGGCAAGAAGTCGGGGCACAACTGATATTCCCAAAAAGGGAGGGGCATAACTGATAATGGAATATCTCGGAGAGGCACAACTGATAAAAACCCTAAACAAAAGTAGATGGACAGTGGGAATTTATTGATACAAATGTGGTTGTTATACGAAAAGTAAAAAAATGTATATTTATAAACTTATTTCATCAAATATTTCTAGGTTAAATTATTAAAACATGAGAATATAGAGAGCGTTTGTAAACACCCTAAAAAGGTATGGAATTTGTAACGATTCGTATTGCAATTAAATTAAACCATATTCATTTATGAAATAAATTGGAAGATGGAGCAAGAAAATTGTCATAATTTACTGATGTAAACAAATTATAATCTATAAATAATATGAATCCACAATAAATCACTGTAAAACAGCGGGAAAATTCGTAGTTATTGTTATTGGGATGAAGATAGGATTCTGAGAAGGAAAAAAATAAAAGTAACATGGTAAATTTGACAACAACTATATGTAAATGCATGTGAAAAAAACGTACCTGGAAGAAATTTGTAAGGGGAGTAGAGAGGCTACAAAGCGAAAAAATCAAGAAGGTTTATATCTTAGATAACAGTTATTTAAAGTATACGACTGTACAATAAGGTGAAATGCTATGTGAGCATGTGTTTGCATTTATCTGAAAAGATTGTACAAATGACAGATGTAATGTATATGAAAGGAAAAAGATATACACTGACATGACATACAATAGATGTGCAGGCGTTGGCAGGCAAGGTAGAAATAAAGCTCTATGTTATTTCTCACGGAACAAAACTCTTGAATTTTTTCAAAGACACTTCAATTTAATATGCTGCTAGTTAGCCTCATATGATGAAACACAAAAGATAGTATAAACAGATTGCTTCCAAGCACTAAAACATGAGTAAAATCCTTCTCAGACAGAGGTCAAGCATGCAGTTTATTCTTCGAAAAAATGGAAAAAATATCTTATATGCATGTAGCTACTTTCATACATTCAAAAAAAAGACAAATAACACATAAGAAGAATACAATATCCATATGTTTAAGAAAATTCAAAACAAATAGAATCCAAGGCTCGGATTCTACAAACATTATTTAAATGAGGTAATTTATATGAAAATCTAAGAAGTTGTAATAAGGTTTCTAATAAAATAACCACAGAGCTCGACATTATAAATGAAAATTAAAAACTGTATACATCATAGATCAACTCAAATAAAGACAAATAGAAGAATGTCCTTCCATACAAAACAGATGTAAACACATTCACTAACCTGGAGCATAACAATATTAAACCAATATCAAAAACAAAGATTTATAGAAATATAAAATTTAAGCCATAAAGTTGATAATAATCTACAATCTATGAAAAGAATTAAAACATTTCATCTAACACTGTAATAAGCTGGTAGTTGTTTTTAACATTACAACAATTCTTATATGGAACAATTATAACAATGCTATCAGTTTCATAACTTGTAATAACATGAGTTTGTTTGTTCAATGGACGAAAAACTGTAATATGTGTATTACGGTTTTTTTGAATTTTTTTTAAAAATAAATATTTGCAACGTAGAATTTTCTCGACATAAATATTTATGTAGAAAATGACACATTTTTCATATAACAACAATATTTACAGCAAAATCTAAAGTCTACAATTAACAAATGATTTGTAGGAAGAAATATTCAAAAAGATAAGCTGTAATAAAAACATGTTCATGAAGTGTACCTAGATAAGATTGGGTTCATCGATATTCCTTTTTCTTATAGTTAGCTTATGTGCATGAGGTGTATTTAGATGGAAGGCTCAGATAGTAGTTATATATAACATGTTCTTCATATAGTCAGATACCCATCTCACTAACAATATGAGAAGATTATTGCAATCGATATATGATAACTGTGACGCTTGAACAACACAGTTGTAATGAGTATATATAAAATTGTCACGCCATTTATGGGATTATGTTACCATTACCGCTGCACTGAAAATATGCCATCTTTACATCTTGAGCACGTGGTATGGCTGCATTATGAAACATTCTCGTATTCAAGTGTTGTCACCAATGTGAGGAAGAAGTCTCAATTTGCCTCGCCATCCATAGGGCTACATAGAAGCAAGCAACATGTTTCATTATCCCATAGAAAAGCTGCAATTTTTCTTCCTCATAAAATTAACCGAAGATCAATTGCATCAATTCATTTATTTAACTCGAATTATCATCATAGCCTTCAATATTTTATATTTTAATAATATGAAATGAGTAACTGACATAATGATTAAACATTAAAATATTTACTTATTTAAAAAATAAAAATATACTCGTTGTTGCGGAAGTAAATTATCACTATTACAACAGTTGTTACTTGGATAACATAAAAACATCTAATTTCATCTGAACAACGTAGTCAGAAACATGAGTAAACTCCTTCCCATATCAAATCCAAATATGCAATTTAATATCCGAACATTTGGAAAAAAAAATATACATAAAGCTGCTTTCATGCAAAAAAAAGACAAATAACACATAAGAAGGATACAATTTCTATAGTTTAAGAAATTTAAAACAAATAGAAATAAAAGCTCAGATTTCACTATCTCATTTCACTGAGGTAATTTTTCTAAAAATCTAAGAACTTACAATAGGCTTTCAAGGAAGATAACCACAAAACTTGCTTTCTAAATGCAAAGGGAAAAACTGTATACATCATAAACTGGTTCAAATAAAATCAAATAGAAAAACGCCCTCCCACACAGATTAGGTGTAAACACCTTCGATGTTTCTAAGTACTAATACGATAGAAATATTAAACCAATATCAAAAACAAAAACTTATAGCGATATAGAATTTGATTTGTGAAAAGACTAATAATCTACAATCTATGAAAAGAGTTACAACATTGTAATATGGCTGGTCGATTTTTTTAAACACTTACAACAATTTCGTTTGGTTGCAGGGTTGGGTAGGGTTGGGTTAGGTTGGGTACTATTCACAGGGGTACCCCCTCCTCACAGTTTACTATTCACCCAGCCCTGTGAATAGTACCCAACCCTACCCAACCCTGCAACCAAACGAACCCTTATTGAACAAAGGTAGATAACAATGCTATCAATTTATCAACGTATAATAACATGAGTATGTTCCCAATGGCGAAAAAGCTATAATATATGTAGTAGATTTTTTTGAAAATAACTCAAAAAAAGACGAATCCTCTGAAAGTATTAACATAGTCAAAAAAATATTTGTATATCCTAAAATACGGTTCACCAACCAAGTAATTAATGATTCTTCTCAACTTATTTCCTTGGAAAAAAAGTAAGCAATGGGAACACCAACTAAATACTTATTGCAAAAGATAAGGAAGCCATGTAAATCTTTATCTTATATAAATAATAACCATCGAAATCACTATTAAATTAGCAGAGCTAAGGAAAGAATCAAATAACTACTGTATAAAACATCTTGGAAAGTAATCAGATAAGCACACAAATAGAAAACGAATAAAAAAATGAACTCATGATTAATGGAAGAACATTAGCATCTCACTTGACGATGACCAACAACAAATGATCCAAGACAACTCTTCGAGAACACTTCCTTTGGACATAAGTTGAAGTAAATATAAGGAAGAGAACCTCCGATCACCGACTTTGCGTGCCGGTAGGAATTGCTGAAAAAGATAGACCCGTTCTTGAGCAAAGCCGGTGAGGCAATGGGAAAGCGAAGAGACGTAAGAGGAGGAAGGAAAACATGATGAGTACATGGGAAAACACAATATGTGGTCTCTCCAACAGCCATACGTAGCAAATAGGAAGAACTTAAGCAATAGTTGTCCGCATAACATGGAGGAAATGGAGAATAGTTGGGACATGACATGCGGAGAAAAATAGCTTTAATATTGGCAAGAAGATAATGGGAAGGTCAAGAGACGCGAGACAAAATCGAGGGAAAAAAAAGGTGTGGGAAAAACCGATCTCTGAGGGCACGGAAAAAAGCTGGACGTGCCACGTGCAACAAAGAGGTTGAGGTTGGAAAGTTGTAATAAAAATATATTCATGAGGTGTATCTGAATAAGATTGGGTTCATTGATATTCCTTTTCTTATCGCCAACTTATGCGAATGAGATGTATCTAGATAGAAGGCTCAGATAACAGTTGAACATTACAACATGGTCTTCATGTAGTCAGATAGCCATCTCACGACAACATGAGAAGATTATTGCGGTTGAATTATGATAACTGTTACAAATGGACACCACAATTGTTATGAGTAATGTAAATGCCAAGCCATTTATGGGATTACGTTATCATTATTGCTACACTGAAAATATACCATTTTTACATCTTGGACACGTGATATGGCTGCATTATGAGACTTTCTCATTTTCAAGTACTGGCATGAATATGAGGAAGAAGTTTCAAATTACCTCGCCATCCATAGGACTACTTAGAGCCAAGCAACATGTCTCATTATCCCATAGAAAAGCTGTAATTTTTCTTCCTCATAAAGTCAAATGATGATCAATTGCATCGATTCATTTGTTTAAATAAAATTATCATCATAGCCTTCAATGTTTTATATTTTAGTAATATGAAATGAGTAACTGGCATAATGATTTAACATTAAGAATATTTACATATTATAGAAACAGGAAAATTTCCTGGTTGTTGCAGAAAACTTGGTAGTAAACCATCACTATTACAACAGGTACTTGGATAATATAAAAGTATCTAATTTAATTTGCATATGGATGAAATGGATTTTTACGCGCCAGATATTATAAACTTTGCCAATTACCTTCACAATCTTTGAAACAAACTAATTCCTCCCACGACTCCGTAGTTAATTTCATATGTATAAATGTAAAAGATAGCATACACAGATTGTTTTCAAGGACAGAAATATGAATGAACTCGAGCAAGATAACCACTAAACTTGGCTTTCTGAGTGCAAAGTAAAAAATGGTATAGATCATAAATTGGTTCCAATAAAATAAAAAAGAAAAATCCTCTCCCATAAAAATTAGAGAGAAACAACTTCGATGTTTTTACGTATTAATAAAAAGCACAACCGCAATATTAAACCAATATAAAAAACAAAGGCTTATAGAGGTATAAAATTTAATTCGTTAACAGAACAATAACCTACAATCTATGAAAAGAATTAAAATATTTTATCTAACACTGTAATATGGCTAGTCGATTTTTTAAATATTACAGCAACTACTCTATTGAACAAAGATATATAAAATGCTATCAATTTATCAATGTATAATAACATGAGTATGTTCTATGTAGGAATAGTTGTAATATGCGTAATAGGTTTTTTTAGAAAGCGTAACGTAAAAAACATTTTTTTGCAATGAATAACTAACTCAACATAAAAATTTACGGAGGAAATGACACACGCATTTTAGTATATAACATCAACATTGACAGTAAGATCTAAATCTTGCAATAAACAAATTATTTGCAATAATAAGTATTCAAAAACAAAAGTTGCAATAAAAATATATTTGAGCATGCAAATTATAAAGGAAACATTTTTCAATATAAAGTACCATTAACAAACATGAATACATGCATTGTAATATTTCCAATATATATGTTTTTGTGTGTGTATGCACACACACATACTGTAACGTCTAAGATTTTTTAGAGGTGTTTTGAAAATAAAGATAATATATATATGAATTATTAACTAGGGGGTATTACGTAAACATAAGAACAAAAAAAATATAAAATAATAAAGTAAAATGGCACAAGTGCATGGCCGTTAAAAAGATTTTTTTTATGAAATTTACCCATACAAAGATCGAATATAACAAACCAGACTATATATATAATAATTATAGTAAAGCCGTTGAGACGGCAGGCACGAGCATTGTGCGACAAAGTCAGAAACAACTTTCTGTTTTGTTTCCAATCATCACATCTTTTCGTGCATTATTGCACACCCTAATACTATTAATAGAGGCACAACTTGCGAGCCTTCTATTAATCCCAGTATATGCGTCTTTTCCCTTCCGGGATTTCCAATCAAATTTCACCATCTCCATCTGTGTTCTCGTCACTTTTGATCCCACCGCGTTGATTTTGTGGGCTGTGTCGTGCAAGGATTATATCAGAGACTGCCACGAGGTAGAAGAAGAGCGTCGTCAAATCGGTAATTTTCTTTTGTCAGACATGGTTTTACAAGGGTTGTACATTAAGGATAGAATCATGATGCCTATCTTCTCTATTTTTTTAAAAAAATCTGCATTATGATCGAATTGGTAGAATATTGTATTGATTTATAAAATTGTACAAATCATACGATTCAAAGAATAACGTTTGGTGATCTCTACTTTGGATTTATCTCCTATTCAAGATATAACTTCACGGAAATCAGAATTGTCCCATTTGATCTTGATTGCACAAAATCGAGTTGTTGTATGGAGCCATATCAAGAACCATGAGTTTTTTTTTAAAAAAAGAAGCTATCTAAACCTATCAAAAAAAATGTACACAAGTTTTATTGTACACCCGATAATCCTTACACCCGTTAATCCCTGCGGTATTTAACAATATTTAATGTGTAGGTTCATCTAACATGGAACCGACCCTCTATTACTAACATTATGGAGAGAATTTTTGTTTAAACCAAACGTCATTGGGTGCGTGAATTGGTCCAACCATCATGAGAGTCTTATAATTAATTTACTAATCAAATATGATCGGTAAAAAATAATAATAACACAACAATCGGGAATCGGGGGTAGATAAGATGTTTTATGGCTTGTGCTTGGGTTAAGATATATTTCTTGTGTTTAGGCGACCTCTGATTTCGGGGACGGAAAGTCGTACGGATCAATCTATATTGGTTTCTTGTCAAGGTATGTACATTAACTTATGTCACATACCATTGTTGTTTATACGCCACATTAGATTTTATCAATTATTGATTGTTGCTCTTATTTAATCTCTTAAAATTCTTTGATTATATTTCCTTAGTAGAACTCTAGATAGTCAGATGCTAATTTAATATGTTGTCATAATGCTTGTCTATGGATTCATTATTAAATGATAAAGAGATTGTTACATTATTGTCTTTTGATACATAGTTTAATTTGCAATTTTAATTGTTCAAATATTTTTATTGAAAATTAATTATTGTTTTTGGCACCATCATTGTGAGGAAGTAGACATTGTTCATTGTTGGTCCATTAGAGGCTTTGACCTGGCCGGGTGCCGCGCGGACGGTTAAATCCGCCAATTGACCGTTGTAGGCGGGTAATCCTACACTACTTCCGAACAATTTACCGCTACGGCGGTTGACTCAGTACTGATGTCTATTGTATTGGGGTTTGGATAGGAGGCCTCGTATTGATATTTGTTTTAGTTTTAAAAATTTTGTTTTAAGGGAACGGGGTGGCTTCTATCCAAGCTCGGGCTGCCCGGTGTCGGAAGATGGGATTGATATATATTTGATATGGATTTTGACATTATGGTCACAAAATTTGTGATATTCAAGGAAATTGATTGAATGGTCGTTGCTATCCCATAATGAGGGGCATACATGAAAAAGTCTTTTATAGTTATTGTTTATTGAGTTATAGTCCTTATTATACGGAATTGTCATCGTAATTTCTTATGCTCATTGTATATAGTTATGATGGTATGTCTCATAAATTATTGATGCATACTTAGTCAAATTCGTTTGAGTAATATTGAATTACAACCTTGCAGCTTAGAAGGAAGCACGAGGTTCGCCGTTGGCTGGATTGAAGAGTCTTTGATATTTTCTATCCTCTTGAGTCATTGTACGGATAGACTTATTTAACTTCATTGTATTGTTCAGACCCGTTGAGTCTTTTATTTATTGGTTAATTTCCTTTATTATTCCATTATGTATGGCACTCTGAAAGTTATTTATTGATTATTGAATCTTGTCTCGCTCCTGGACTCGAAAAAAAATTAACATCATTGTTTGGGATGCTTCCGCAACTTTTCCCATGTTTCGAGGTCCGGGACGTGACAACGTGGTATCAGAGCCAAATGGAAGATTAGAGGAATATTATCCAATTCTATGATGACTTATAATATTTATTGTTTATGTTTGGAATAGCTGACTAATTAATCGTCGCTATTCGTAGATGTTGACCGTCTCGAACCATAAGCGGAGTCGTAGCTCCATGGATTTGGCAGCCCAGAATGCCAAATTAATGAAGACGGTCGAGGAGCTCTCCCAGCTGATTCGTGATCAAGCTGATCACCACCAGAGAAAGGACAGGGATCAGAGACGTCGCGAGAGGCGTCTTGAAAAAGAAAGGCATCTTCGTGAGGAGCGCCGTGATGATGTCACCTTTGAGAGATTCTTAAAGGTGAACCCGCCTAGCTTTGACGTTATAGTGGATGCTGAGGTAGCAGACCGATGGCTGGAGGAGACAGAAAAATTATTTGATGCAATCAGATGTCCGGATCATAGCAAGGTCTCCTTTGCTACTCATCAACTGAAGGGTCCTGCTAAGGACTGGTGGACCAGTTGCCAGTTGCGGAAGTTTGAAAAAGGAGAGATTATTCTGTGGGATGAGTTTGTTAAACTCTTCCGCGGGCACTATATTCCGATACACTTGCAGTTGATCAAGGAGCAGGAGTTTATTAATCTGAAGCAGGGAGATCTGAATGTTGCTGAATATAACAACAAATTCCATCGCTTACTGAAGTATGCTCCACACTTATGTCCAGATGAGTATCGGATGACCCAGAAGTTCATTGAGGGACTTCATCCTGCTTTAAGATCGAAGGTTCTTTCCAGCATGTCGAAGACTATGGAGGATGCTCTAGCCAGTGCCACAACTATGGAGCGTGATTTCTTGCGAAGAAAGGAGGAGAAGCCGCGCAATGATCGGAATAATCGATTCGGGAGGAACAAAAATTTCAAAAATTCTCAGAAGCAGAAGCAAGCCTCCAAGCCGGGGCAAAACAACAGAATTCTTGAATGCTCTTTCTGTCATCGTTTCCATCCTGGAGAATGCTATCTCAAGAATGGCCAGTGTCTGAACTGTGGAGAGAAAGGACACTTTGTTCGTGATTGTCCGAAGCCTAGGAAGCAGCCCGTTGCTCAAGGACAAGATCAAAGGCCAAAGGTTCCGGCTCGAGTTTATGCTCTTACCACTGGGGATAATGCTGCTAAGGAAGACAAGGTCATCGAAGGTACTCTTCTTATTGCTAATTTGCATACGAAGATTCTTTTTGATACTGGAGCTACACATAGCTTTATTTCTGATGCACTAGTAAAAAGCATGGATGCCAAACCAAAACTTTTAGATATTGATTTGATGGTTGTCACACCTACTGGGGGAAATGTAAAAGCAGTGGAGTTTATTCAGGATGCTCCATTAATATGTGAAGGTCACGAGTTTCCAAGTGACCTCATTGTCATGAAAATGATAGACTTTGACATCATCCTTGGGATGGACTGGCTTTCCCGATATCATTGTATCATTGATTGTTGCAAGAAGAGAGTGATCGTTGCAAGCCATCAGTTCCCTGGGATTGTTATTAAAGGACATGGTGCCGTCTCTGAGCGTTGCATAATTTCTGCCATGAAGGCACATCGCATGATCTTGAAAGGGCGAGAAGCCTGTCTTGCCAGTATTATTAGGGTTGAGCCATCAACCGTATCTTTATCTGATCTCGACGTTGTTCGAGAGTATCCTGATGTTTTTCCAGAAGAATTGCCTGGACCCCCACCTCAACAGGAGATTGATTTCACTATTGAGCTCGTTCCTGGAACTTCACCAATATCCAAGGCACCATATCGCATGGCTCCTGCCGAGCTAGTGGAATTAAAGAAGCAACTTGAAGAGTTGCTTGACTTGGGATTTATCAGGCCCAGTGTATCACCATGGGTTGCACATGTTTTATTTGTTAGAAAAAAAAGATGGATCTCTCTGTTTATGCATTGATTATCGAATGCTGAATCAGGTGACTGTGAAGAACAAATATCCGTTACCACGGATAGATGATTTATTTGATCAGCTCCAATCAGCAAGGGTCTTCTCGAAGATTGATTTGCGATCTGGCTATCATCAATTAAGGATTCGAGAGGAAGATATCTCGAAGACCGCTTTCCGAACACGCTATGGGCATTACGAGTTTTGTGTGATGCCATTCGGATTGACTAATGCTCCTGCTGCTTTTATGGATCTTATGAATCGGGTCTTTCAACCATTCTTAAATTACTTTGTCATTGTTTTTGTGGATGATATTCTTGTTTATTCTCAGAGTGTTGAGCAACATGAGGAGCACTTGAGAATCGTATTGGAGACTCTGAGGCAGAATCAACTTTATGCTAAATTCTCCAAATGTGAATTCTGGTCGGAAAAGGTCATGTCCCTTGGGTACATTATTTCCAAGGATGGGATTTCTGTAGATCCAGCCAAGGTTGAGGCAGTCTCAGAATGGAAACAACCGCAGAGCATGACAGAAATTAGAAGCTTTCTTGGTTTAGCAGGATACTATCGTAGATTCATTCGTGATTTCTCGAAGATTTCACTTCCTCTAACCGAGTTGACTAGAAAAGGAACCAAGTTTGAATGGTCTTCTGCATGTGAGCGTAACTTCCAAGAATTGAAGAGGAGGTTAACTACCGCTCCTGTCTTGACATTACCATCAGGTAATGGAGGTTTTGTCATCTACACTGATGCATCCCTGAATGGCTTGGGTTGTATGTTGATGCAGAATGAGAAAGTGGTAGCTTATGCTTCAAGGCAGCTAAAGATTCATGAAAGGAATTATCCTACGCATGATCTAGAGCTTGCTGCTGTGATGTTTGCATTAAAGATCTGGCGTCACTACCTTTATGGTGAGAAATTTGAGGTCTTCTCTGATCATAAAAGCCTCAAATACATCTTTTCTCAAAAAGATCTAAATATGCGTCAAAGGAGATGGATGGAATTTCTAAAAGACTATGATTTCTCTATTGCTTACCATCCAGGTAAAGCGAATGCTGTGGCTAATGCTTTGAGCCGAAAGGGCTATGCCTTGTCGGCTAGCTTGATGATCAAAAAGTGGAAGTTGATTGATGACTTTGTTTCTTGGAATCCTTTTAAGGAAGGTGACAAGATCACCTTATCTAGCATCCAGATTCATTCGGTGATAGTAGAGAAAATAATGAGAGCTCAGAAAGAAGATCCTGAGTACCACATTTTAGCTGAGAAGAGTCAAGGAGAGAGTTCAGAATTCTTCATTGCTCCAGATGGTGGCATCAGATTCAGGAATCGCTTATGGGTTCCTTCTCAGGCAGAGTTGAAGCAAGAAATTCTGGATGAAGCTCATCGTTCTAATTTTTTCTGTGCATCCAGGAAGCACAAAAATGTATAAAGATCTCCAGCGGAATTTTTGGTGGAAAAATATGAAAAAGGAAATCGCAGAATTCATTTCTCGTTGCTTGGTGTGTCAGCAAATTAAGGCTGAGCATCAAAGACCAGCCGAGCTTTTGGAGCAGCTAGAGGTTCCAGAATGGAAATGGGAACACATCACTATGGACTTTGTGATGGGTCTTCCGAAGACCGATGCAACTCATTGTGATGCTATTTGGGTAATCGTGGATAGATTGACGAAATCTGTCCATTTCTTGCCAATGAAGAAAAAGGAGTCTGTTGCAAGCTTAGCAAATTTATACGTGAATAATATTGTGAAGCTTCATGGTATACCTGTCTCTATTGTTTCTGATCGAGATCCAAGATTTACCGGGAGATTTTGGAAAAAACTTCAGGAGGCTTTCGGTACAAAGCTGAAGTTTTGTACCACATTCCATCCTCAGACAGATGGTCAATCTGAAAGAACCATTCAGGTTCTCGAGGATATGCTTAGAGCATGTTCTTTGGATTATGCTCGAAGTTGGGATGAGAACCTTCCGCTCATTGAGTTCGCTTATAACAACAGTTATCAGGCTAGTATTGGAATGGCTCCATATGAAGCTCTCTATGGAAGACCATGCAGATCTCCTCTTTGTTAGAGCGAGGTTGGTGAAAGAAGATTGCTCGGACCAGAACTTGTGCAAAAGTGTGCTGATAAGATCGATCTGATTAAGAAGAGGCTCTTAATTGCTCAAAGTAGACAAAAGAGCTATGCAGATAACTGTCGCAGAGAACTAGAATTTGCAGTTGGTGATCATGTATTTCTCAAGATTTCTCCGACCCGTGGTGTTTTGAGATTTGGACGAAAGGGAAAGCTTAGTCCAAGATATATTGGTCCTTTTGAGGTGTTGGATAGGGTAGGAGAAGTAGCCTACCGCATTGCACTACCACCTCAGTATTCGCATATTCATAATGTCTTCCATGTCTCTATGTTGCGGAAATATATTCATGATCCGTCTCATCAGATTCACTATGAGCCAATTGAAGTTCATAAAAATTTATCATATGAAGAGCGCCCTTCACACATTGTTGATCGACAAGAACACCAATTGCGAAGGAAGACTATTAAGATGGTAAAGGTTGCCTGGCATAATCATTCAGATAGGGAGGCCACATGGGAACTTGAAGATGAAGTTCGAGAGAAATATCCCGAACTTTTAGGTATGTTTTTTTAATTTCGAGGATGAAATTTCTTTTAAGGAGGGTAGAGTTGTAACGTCTAAGATTTTTTAGAGGTGTTTTGAAAATAAAGATAATATATATATGAATTATTAACTAGGGGGTATTACGTAAACATAAGAACAAAAAAATATAAAATAATAAAGTAAAATGGCACAAGTGCATGGCCGTTAAAAAGATTTTTTTTATGAAATTTACCCATACAAAGATCGAATATAACAAACCAGACTATATATATAATAATTATAGTAAAGCCGTTGAGACGGCAGGCACGAGCATTGTGCGACAAAGTCAGAAACAACTTTCTGTTTTGTTTCCAATCATCACATCTTTTCGTGCATTATCGCACACCCTAATACTATTAATAGAGGCACAACTTGCGAGCCTTCTATTAATCCCAGTATATGCGTCTTTTCCCTTCCGGGATTTCCAATCAAATTTCACCATCTCCATCTGTGTTCTCGTCACTTTTGATCCCACCGCGTTGATTTTGTGGGCTGTGTCGTGCAAGGATTATATCAGAGACTGCCACGAGGTAGAAGAAGAGCGTCGTCAAATCGGTAATTTTCTTTTGTCAGACATGGTTTTACAAGGGTTGTACATTAAGGATAGAATCATGATGCCTATCTTCTCTATTTTTTTAAAAAAATCTGCATTATGATCGAATTGGTAGAATATTGTATTGATTTATAAAATTGTACAAATCATACGATTCAAAGAATAATGTTTGGTGATCTCTACTTTGGATTTATCTCCTATTCAAGATATAACTTCACGGAAATCAGAATTGTCCCATTTGATCTTGATTGCACAAAATCGAGTTGTTGTATGGAGCCATATCAAGAACCATGAGTTTTTTTTTAAAAAAAGAAGCTATCTAAACCTATCAAAAAAAATGTACACAAGTTTTATTGTACACCCGATAATCCTTACACCCGTTAATCCCTGCGGTATTTAACAATATTTAATGTGTAGGTTCATCTAACATGGAACCGACCCTCTATTACTAACATTATGGAGAGAATTTTTGTTTAAACCAAACGTCATTGGGTGCGTGAATTGGTCCAACCATCATGAGAGTCTTATAATTAATTTACTAATCAAATATGATCGGTAAAAAATAATAATAACACAACAATCGGGAATCGGGGGTAGATAAGATGTTTTATGGCTTGTGCTTGGGTTAAGATATATTTCTTGTGTTTAGGCGACCTCTGATTTCGGGGACGGAAAGTCGTACGGATCAATCTATATTGGTTTCTTGTCAAGGTATGTACATTAACTTATGTCACATACCATTGTTGTTTACACGCCACATTAGATTTTACCAATTATTGATTGTTGCTCTTATTTAATCTCTTAAAATTCTTTGATTATATTTCCTTAGTAGAACTCTAGATAGTCAGATGCTAATTTGATATGTTGTCATAATGCTTGTCTATGGATTCATTATTAAATGATAAAGAGATTGTTACATTATTGTCTTTTGATACATAGTTTAATTTGCAATTTTAATTGTTCAAATATTTTTATTGAAAATTAATTATTGTTTTTGGCACCATCATTGTGAGGAAGTAGACATTGTTCATTGTTGGTCCATTAGAGGCTTTGACCTGGCCGGGTGCCGCGCGGACGGTTAAATCCGCCAATTGACCGTTGTAGGCGGGTAATCCTACACTACTTCCGAACAATTTACCGCTACGGCGGTTGACTCAGTACTGATGTCTATTGTATTGGGGTTTGGATAGGAGGCCTCGTATTGATATTTGTTTTAGTTTTAAAAATTTTGTTTTAAGGGAACGGGGTGGCTTCTATCCAAGCTCGGGCTGCCCGGTGTCGGAAGATGGGATTGATATATATTTGATATGGATTTTGACATTATGGTCACAAAATTTGTGATATTCAAGGAAATTGATTGAATGGTCGTTGCTATCCCATAATGAGGGGCATACATGAAAAAGTCTTTTATAGTTATTGTTTATTGAGTTATAGTCCTTATTATACGGAATTGTCATCGTAATTTCTTATGCTCATTGTATATAGTTATGATGGTATGTCTCATAAATTATTGGTGCATACTTAGTCAAATTCGTTTGAGTAATATTGAATTACAACCTTGCAGCTTAGAAGGAAGCACGAGGTTCGCCGTTGGCTGGATTGAAGAGTCTTTGATATTTTCTATCCTCTTGAGTCATTGTACGGATAGACTTATTTAACTTCATTGTATTGTTCAGACCCGTTGAGTCTTTTATTTATTGGTTAATTTCCTTTATTATTCCATTATGTATGGCACTCTGAAAGTTATTTATTGATTATTGAATCTTGTCTCGCTCCTGGACTCGAAAAAAAAATTAACATCATTGTTTGGGATGCTTCCGCAACTTTTCCCATGTTTCGAGGTCCGGGACGTGACACATACACATATATATAAGCACCGACTAAAAATTCAAGCCAAGAATAACGCAAAGATAGCATATCTAACCTGTATGTTGCAACCTACAAAAAATACTTCATATAATGACACAAAATAACATGTTTTTTCTCTTTAGAGAAGGTTACGTGCACATGCATTTTGTCTTGTTTCTTATTTACCTGCAAAAACAAAAAAAACAAATAATAATTAAAATATAAAATCAAAATTTATATAGCAAAAACTTCAAATTAAACTTATATTTTTTCTTGTATGCTGAAGTTATTCTACAATCATCAAACCCAACAAAAATTAACCATACACACAACAGTTATATGTCACTACTTACAAAGAACTTCTGAAATATAGTTATTTTAATAACATACTTTTACTATAGTAAATGTCATATTTACAAGCACTTTGATTTGTATCATTTTTCCTATTTACATGCAAAATAACAAATAATAGTTAAAATGCAAAAGTAAAATTCATAAAGACAACTTTAAAGAAAGCCTACAACTTTTATTCCGCTTTGAAGATGAAGCAAATTCATCATCATGCATGTCTTCAAGTAATTCTCTTTTCAACAATTTATTTTTACCAAACCCCATACTAAAAAAGACAAAATTAGAAATGCAAACAACATAATACAAAATAAATTAATTTGTATAAGTCTACTCACGATTGTATTGACCCTCCAGAAGATGTTCTTTCATTTTTTACAGTTCTTTTACATTGATCACTGGTTGTATCCTCCTCTTTAATAACCAAATCTTGCAAAAATAACCCTCACTAAAACACAACAAAGTCTACATCATCGATTTTAAAAATATTATAAAAGATACCTGTTGTAGCAATCATTGCGATGCGTTTTCTTTGATTATCTTGACAACTTTCATCTGAACTTGTATCTTGAAACTTTGCAAACTAAGAACAACTCTAAAAACAAATGACTGTCCAATAATTGTTTGTAAAATTGATGGTAACAAAAGCCTGTTACAATTAGGATTAGAAACAAGTGCACTTGTTGTAATGCCTGTAAGATCAGCAACAATTTTCCCCAAAACTATGAAGTTTGCATTGCCAGTTTTGTCGTGGACATTAAGATTCAATTTGAACCTAAAAAACATCCCATATATGTCCTAAATGCATCCACATAAAACATGTATACAATTTAAACATAGTCAAATGTATTTAAAAAAACACAGATATATCTCCTGTTCTATACGAATTCACCAACAATATTAATACAGTGAAAAAATCTTTGTATATGATAAACGACGATTCACCAACCAAGTAATTAATGATTTTTATTAACTCATTCCCCTTGGAAGAAATCATAAGCAATGGGCACACAACCACGTAATTACCACATAAGATAAGGAGACCATGCAAGCTTTAATCTTACATAAATAATAACCATCGAAACCACCATAAAATTGGCGGACCCAAGAAAAGAAACAAACAACTACTGTGTAAAACATCTTGGCAAGCAAGCAGATAAGCATGTAAACAGAAAACAAATAAACATAATGCAGAAGATAAGGAAATAATACAAACCTTAACCTTACATAAATAATAACCATTGAAACCACCATCCAATTGGTAGAACCAAGGAAAGAAACAAATAACTACCGTATAAAACATATTGGCAAGCAATCAAATAGGCATGCAAAAATAAAACGAATAAAAAAATCCAAACTCACGATTAACAGAAGGACATTGGCAACTCACCTGACACCTCTACATAAACACTGCCTCTGGACAAAGATTGAAGCAAATGCAAGAAAGGGAAACTCCAGTTGTCATCCTTGTGTATTGTAACATACAACAAAGTAGTAAGGAAGGGAACCTCCAATCCCCGACTCTGCACACCGACAGGAATTGCAGAGAAGGCCAAATCCGTTTTTGAGCAAACCCGGTGAGGTAATGGGAAGGCAGAGAGACACAAGAGGACATGAAGGAAAAAAGAATGCACAGATGGCAAAACGCAATATGTGACCTCTCCAACAGCCATGTGCAGCAAACACGAAGAACCTAAACGATAGTTGCTTGCGCGATGTGTCAGACGATGGAGAAAATGTAGAACAACTGGAACATGGTGGGCATAGATAATGGGAATTCTAGGAGGCGCGAAACAAAATTTTAAGGAAAAAAGGCGCTGAAAAGAACCGAGCTTTGGGGGTATGGAAAAAGGACCGAACATGCCACACGCAGCAAAGAGGATGGGGTTGTTGTGGAAAAAGGACCAAACGTGCCATGTGCAGCAAAGAAGATGAGGATGTGGTTGGACCAAAGCCCAGAAGAGAGAGACCTTTCGGGTGAACAGGAAAGCAAACCAGAAGAAGTACATAGGTCAAGCCATGTGGCAAGAGCAAAGGAAGAGGCAAAAGGAACTCAGCTTTAGATAGTATATAGACTAGAGGATACCCGCGCTTCGCGACAGAAGGGAATTTGTTGATCATATGTAATTTATCAACAGAAATATATAAAAAACAGAAGGAAACCTTACCAAGCATTTATGCATCAGGAAGAAATTGAATGAGGTTACGCTTTAGGAAGGCTTTAGGAAGGCTGTTGTTAGCTATTTTATACATAAAAAATTTAAGGAAGATAATTAACATAAACCACCAATATTAAACAACATATGATATTGGTAAAAATTATTTATACATAAAGAGGTAAGTGCCAATTATTATTTATAAACAACGACGATAGATTCAGATTGTTGAATTAAAGATTGAATGGCACTTTACATATTATAACAAAGCATGCTGACATATATAATAACAATAGGATTTTGAAATACAGTTGAGCCGCGTTAGAAAATTCTAGATGTTATGTTTATGCAAATTTGGATTGAAAATGATGAGGTAAACCTTTAAGAAGATGCTAAAGCAGGTAAAAAAATACAATTATGGTTCAAAATAAATAAATAAAAAATTGAAAGAAAGGTTTCAAATTAAAAGAATGATAAATCACAAGCTATAATACAAACAACAACTATTATTATTAATCTTACTTGAATAACAGAAATAAATGTTATGCTTTTAGAATACCAAAATCGTAGACAACTACTTAGTAGATGTTTTTTTATACTGGATGCATCATAATGAAACATAATATCATAATTGAAAACATGAAAAAATCAGGGAAAAAGCATAAATGTATTATGGGACCTAAAAAAACTTATAGCAAGGGTTTTTTCATTCCGATGAAGCATAATGTAAGAAATAACTTCATTTTAGGATATGCCAAACAATACAAGGAAAAAAATCATTGCATGTTATATACGATAACTTCAAGTTAGAATAGTAGATTTTTCAAAATATGGCGATTCCCCTTATACTCTCGAAAAAGAAAGAATAATGTATTCTAGGAAATAAACATATTTACAACAAAGATTTTTTTTTCCATTTCGACAAAGCATAATGTGATAAATAACTTCATTTTAGGATATGTCAAACAATACAAAAGAAAAATCCTTGTTGTAAATAATCTATTCTTGCACCTACAGCGGAAGGAAATATTGAAGTTGGAGAAGAAAGTATAAGAGCACAGATCGTCCAACAGTAAAATGGAAGAAAGGAGCTTGTACGTCCAAAAGCAAAAAAGAGAGGAGGGAATGGATCGCCCAAGAAAATAATCGTCCTGAATATGTACATTCCGAACAAAAAAACGAAGCAACTTACAATCTCAAGAGAATAAAATGTTACTCATACCTTAGAGGAAGTGGATTCCACGTTCGAATTAGAGACCAGAGTAACAACAGAAAAGATGAAATCGTCAATTACGTGCACCCAAAAAATAAGAACAATATATTCTCGCACCTGCTGCGGAAGGGAATCTGCAAGCTGAAGGCAGACAGACAAGACAATATAACGTGTAAGACAGATCGTCGGAGAATATAAGGGTGGAAAGGAGCCCCATCATCCAAGGGGAAAAAAAGAAGGGAGCGGATTGCCGGAGTGAAGGGATCTATATAAATACTTTAAAGCTGGGTTTTTGCCCCCAGCATTGCCACGTGGATGGGTTATCTGCTAGGCAAAGTTGGAGCAAAAAAAACCCCAGCATTTTTCCTCCGATATTACCCTCTCCTCCTGACCAGTCTCTCTATTCCCTCCTCTCTCACCAGACACGTGGTCAAGCCTTGCGGAGGAAGTGGATGGTGATAAACTATCGTCTCTCCGGGGACAACTTCCCACCCGCCGCCATCCTGCCCCACCTCCGTAACAATCTTTCCACCCGCATCTTAGGTCACACCTCTACATGTTCAACCTCCTCGATCGCCCATAAATACGCCGAAATCAACCCGTTGTTGCTTCAAATGCAGCATCCTCCCCTCTCAAGACCCTCACCCCGCCTAAACCAACCCGTGGTTGTGTTTTTCTTTTGTCTAATACTTCATCAGAGATTTAAAACTGTTGCTGAAACAAGAAGCATCACTTCTCAACACCTTCCATTAGTGTTGGTCGATGGCGAGTACCAGGTGGCTTTCTCTATCCCTATCGTTCTCTGTCATTCTCCTTCTTCCTTCTTTGTTAGCTTCATCATCCTCTCCAACTCGCACGTTATCGTCTTTGATCTTTCAAACCCAATGATATCGACAACCATCGTGACTTACGTTTCCCCTCACCTTCTTATTTTACTCCTTCTGCAATTTTCCACCAGAATTACTCCTCCTGCAACTTTCCATCTCTGGTGGAAATGCCACAGGAGAAATTGGGTTCCACCTTCCTCCACCTGATCCAGTAACCCTCACCCCCATCCCATATTATTATTTGTGCTTTCACACCATTGCCGAGCTTCTTGCTCGAGTAAAGCCTTTCTTGATAGAACACATCAGAGCGGATCGTCTCCCGGGAGCTTCCATCGTAAACACCAGGCAATTATACCATCGGAGGTTAGGCTGGACTACCTCCATCAAAGCGACAATGACAAAAAGTTCCAGGGATACATGTACCATCCGATCAAGGCACACTCTTCATCTTAGCCGTCCACATCTCGACGCTTCGTATCCATTAGATCATCTGAGTTCTTAATCGTAACCGTTCATGGCTCTCAGATTGTGCCCGTCGGATCTAGCCACAACCAATAGTTAGAAGAAGATCTAGATGTTACACTTTGCATCCACCGGATCGGAACATCAACACTGATCGTCCAACGTCAGATAGAGCACCACGTGGCATGTCTTATTGGGATACGGTCGGAATAGCAGAACCAAGTCCTTGCCGTCAGATTGAGCCAGCCAGCACGTGATCTGAACACATGTCTGGCAAATTTGTGGAGAAGCCTTCACCTGTTATAGATATTGCAAATAATACTTTTGGATATTTTATAAAGAACTCGAGGACGTTTGGAGAATTGCATTAACGCCATTTTCAAAAGCTAAGTTCAAAATTTTCTGTTTACATATATGTGGTTATACAATTTCCTACGTAGATTTTAAATTTTTCTCAAACTTAGTTTAGACAAGCAACAAAATCTGGATGGATTGGTTATAGTTTATGGTATTCATTTGATCCGTTTAAGCACTTAAGTTAAAGTTGTTTAATGTTAATTTCATTTGATTATTTGCGTATGAATCTATGTGATATGTATGTATCGTGTATGTATATGATCTCATACATTAATTTCACAGAAAAACTTTAAACTTCTAATACGGATGAAAATAATATAGCATACACGTTAAATTAGTAGATAATAAAAACCATGGCTTTTAATATAGAAAGAAAATTACACACATATATTAAAGATATTATTGCTGATTCTTATAGTTGCTTATGAAATCTCTAAAGTAGTCATCAAACAAGACTGTCAAACATAAGTTTCTGATTAAATAATGTGAGTCTAATGCCATGTATTCTGGGGATATCTCTTGAAGTCTCAACACTTGGAATTTTCTCAGTGTTGGTTATTTATTATGCAATAAAGGAATTTATCAATCGATCAAGCTTAAATCGTAGAAACTCCATGTCAGAGCAAGGAAGATTGAATATTTGAAAGTTAGGTCTTTGATGAGTTCAAACTACATAGACTATCAATAAATAAATATTATTAAATTGTAGCCATTCGTGGCAAGTTCAAGATCATTATATAGGTGTAACAATCATCCCAATCGATTTTTTGTCCAGTTCTTCATCAACCCCACCATCCTCCAACCCTAAAATCTAACTGTACACATAGTCCATGTATTCTCCTATAACTCTAGACTTCATCTTTCTCAAAGCCTATGAGTAAAAGTTCATCTCATTGAATTTAAACTATCTCTTCATCTTCATTTGGTAGAAGATCAAGCTCTAAGCTCTGGGTGATAGCTGAAGAAGATGCAATATGTTTTCTTGAGCAAAATATCGAGCCACAAAGATGCCATGAGAGCATCAGGTTACTCTCCTCATGTAAAGCAATTGAGTCATGTCAAACTTCCAGTCCATGTATTGTTGAGGTGATCATCCCTAGCAATATGAAAATCCATTCAAGCTATCTTTTTCATTTAGTCGATTGGTTATTATATAATCTATCTTTATTAGGTTTTAATTTTGTCAAATATACGCATTCACTCTCCAACTTCTAAAAATGCACGAAGTTATTAGTATTCTGCCCAATTCAAATTGCTCACATTATATCTCACACTTCCTTCCATAATCTATATAATTATTTTCTGAGATCAAATCATTAGATAATCAAGATCGCTTTACTTTCACATAATTAAGATCACACATTATACATGTTTCCACCATTATTTCATTGGTTATATGTTTTTCCATATAATGTTGTATATAATTGTAATATACTACATGTGATTCCTGGTTGTACAATTATCTACCACATTTGCAATATCTATTTTCATTTTTCTTCGTAAAATCTGCTTTTGATTTAAATATATAAGACCTCATAGATATAATGTTTACTATTTGTATGTGTTTCAACTAATTTCATTTACTATATATAACATAAGGCAATGATGATCATACTAGACTTTATAGATTAAATTATCGATTATGCAATAAAAGTAATTCCGAGCCTCAAATATCGCGGTCAATAAGAACGCAATAAGAAAATATTTTCCCATCTTTTTTGGATTTTGATGTTTAACATTTATGTCAAATCGATTAATTTTGAATAATTTCGTATCTATTTTAACAATCTACTACATTGTAAAACTTACTTTTTTTACTATCTACTTATGCTGATAAGCCTTATGATTATTTATTTATTTATTTATTCATTACAAGAAAATATTGTCTAAATTTAAAATAATATCATCTTTGCTCTACATAATTATATAATTGTGTTAGTTTCATATGGTTGTATAATAATATAATTATAGCGAAAGCAAATTTCTTTAAATTTTAATATTTATTATTTTCTACAATTATCTTTTGTGGATTCATTCCATTCAAAAAATTACAGGGCATTTAATCTTTCCCCTCAAATATTAAACTAAAAATTTCCGTATCATATGAAATTTTTTATAGTTATTTTTTTGTTTTTTTAAAAGAAATAGTAGAACTCAATATTTATTTCATATCAGATCCCTTTAATTTTGTTCCGCCGCGAAGCGCGAGTTACACACTAGTATGTAATAAAGCAACAACTGAGAAAGTGGAGGAATCAAGAGTAAATAGACAACTCGCATACACGTGTAGAGTAAGAAAAGAATACGCGTCCGAACTGCACGATGAGCGCGAGGGAAGACCGGGAAGAAAACATGGGAAAACGAAACGTGAGGGGTAAAACCAAATATAGTAAATAGATAGACATCTCTCGTACGCGTGGAAAATAAGGAAGGAATACGTTGGAATTACGTGAGGTGCATGAAGAAAAGATCGGGGAAAAGAAGGGAAGACTGGGAAGAGAAAATTTGAATCGGCATAAATATAAAAGGGACATTTACACCCATAACCCTGAGTAATATGGTAATTACCCCAGGAACCCTCGATAAACACGAATTACATCCAAAACCCCGAGTAATGGCTAACCTTTACATGGCATAACCCTGTGTCAACTTCCGTCTTATTTCTCCATTAACTCTAACGGAAATAGTCAATTTTACCCTTCCAACCCCATCATATTTACAACATGATGCCATTCCCCCTTCCCCCCCTTGCCTGCAAGGTCGAGCATCCCTTCCCAGCGTGGTTGCGCCCACCTCGAGACCTGGCCGAACCCATCCAACCCCCGGCAAAGCCTCCGCTACGAGCTCCCCCACCTCCGCCCGTGAGCTCCCCCCTCCTCCCGCCGGTCGCCTGCAAGGTCGAGCATCCCTTCCCACCATGCCTGCGCCCACCTGGAGACCTGGCCGAACCCATCCCCCCCTCCCCCCAACCCATCGCCCGCGCCGCCACACAATCGCCCGTGCCGCCACACACCCCGAACTCCCCTACTCCCGTCGGGGGTCCGAGCTCCCCCACCTCTGAGCGCGAGATCCCCCCTCCTCCCGCGACCTCCCCCTCCTCCAGCAACCCATCGCCCACGAGCTCCCCCCTCCTCCAGCAACCCATCGCCCGCGAGCCCCCCTCCTCCCGCCGGGGTCCGAGCTCCCCCACCTCCGAGTGCGAGCTCCCCCTCCTCCCGCGAGCTCCCCCCTCCTTCAGCAACCCATCGCCCGCGAGCTTCCCCCTCCTCCCACCGGTCGCCCGCCCGAACCCATCCACCCCCCCCGGAACCCATCGCCCGCGTCCGAACCCCCTCGCCTGGGAACCCATCCCCAGGTCGTCCGAGCCCCGCCACGCCTGGGAACCCATCCCCCTCGTCCGAGCCCAAGCCCCAGGTCGGCCGCGCCCCCCTTCCCCTCCGGCGTCGCCTGGGAACCCCGCCCATGTCCGAGCCCCTCGCCCTTCCAGGCAGGTCGAGCCCACCTCCCCCTCGTTCTTTTCTTTTTTATTTCTGATTAATCTCAACCGTCAAATCACAGAATGGTTAGATTAACTCAGCCATCTGGTTGAGTTAATCAAGTTAACTAACGGAGGGTTCTAGGAGTAAAACAGAGCAATTACTCGGGGTTTTGGATGTAATTCGTGTTTATCGAGGGTTCCTGGGGTAATTACCATATTACTCAGGGTTATGGGTGTAAATATCCCAATAAAAAAAGATAAATGCAAGAAAACGGAAGGAAGGAAAACGTGAGGGAATGATGGAGAAACACCAGCCCATGGTGCCATGTGTCATCGGGCGGGAAAACTCATGTTTATATAAAGTATATAGATTAGGATGGATTATAAATGTTTACAAAGAAATTAATGTTTAAAAGTTCAAAAGAATCCTGACATAGAATAATTATTTCCTACATTTTTTTTGAAAAGCAATATAGTATAGCCCATAAACCTCGTCTAATTGGGACGTATCGCCTCTCCCCAAACTTGTGGATTCCACCATCTACTCATCCACACACCCACAAAGGGCGTCTCAACCTCGTTCCACAAAAGGCACAGATTGCCTCCACACACCCCCCCCTCACACACAGACCACCATCATGCAAATGGGACACTAGTGCATCCCTCCACCCCCAGAAATCGAGGTGGGTATCCCCAAAATCCAATCCTACTCACTTGGTCGAGGTGGGTATCCCCCAAAATCCAATCTTACTCACTTGGATATCTCCTCCAGGGCGAAAAGCTCCAATCTTCTGCCCCTTAAACCGACAAATACCATATCTTCATTTGTGGGTACCTTCTTCTTGCAACTTCCAATGGCTTCCCACATGCTCAATGGCGCTGGAAGCCTCACCTTCACAAAGGGGCAGAACCCCCAGCGGTTTGGGCTTTATGGGTTCCTCCGTCAATGGCGTTTCCCTCCCAAAGATTCGATCTTGCGGCCCCTTGAGGCACCAAGATGCCAAATCTGCCATGGTGAGGTGTGCAATCTCTTCCTCCAGACCTGCCTCCCAGCCGAGGTTCATACAGCACAAGAAGGAGGCGTTCTGGTTCTACAGGTTCCTCTCAATTGTGTATGATCATGTGATAAACCCCGGGCATTGGACTGAGGACATGAGGGATGATGCACTAGAGCCCGCGGAACTGTACAGCAAGGCGTTGAAGGTGGTGGATGTCGGCGGCGGGACGGGGTTCACTACTCTGGGGATTGTGAAGCATGTGGATCCCAAGAACGTGACCATACTCGATCAGTCGCCTCACCAGCTGGCAAAGGCGAGGGAGAAGGAGGCGTTGAAGGAGTGCACTATTGTTGAGGGCGATGCAGAGGACCTCCCATTCCCGACGGATTACTGCGACAGATACATTTCTGCTGGGAGGTAATTTTTCTGTTATGGAAGCTGTTTA